>JALRMM010000413.1:0-30753 GCA_026122155.1 Zymoseptoria crescenta
AGCGAGGCACTCGGCGACATGTGTTTTACGCGAGGCGGGTAAGGCGGGCGAGGCGAGCGAGGCGCTCGCTAGCCTCGCGTTTTGGATTTTCGTAACGTACTACTAGAACAATAACTCTACTACCCGCTAGAATAATAACTCCACCTTCTTTAATAAACCGAAGGTAGTCCTAACACTATCGTAAGTATCCCTGACCGACTACGTAAGGCCTACGCGACGCTAAGTTATCCTTAAAATCGGCGAATTAAACGCTAGTCCAGAACAAAAACTCCACTACTAGAACAATAACTCGAAGGCAAACCTATCGCAATACCTCCCTAACGCCTACGTAACGTCGAGTTGTCCTTAAACCGCTACTATAGGTTCTAACTAACTATAGCTACCGTCTAGCGTCTCCGAGTTAACGAATATATTGTCCTCCGATATTAAGCGTATAGATATTAGCGATCTGGGCGCTCGTACTTATAGTAGTGTAGATGCTCTACTTCGGTAGATCGAGAACGAGGACGAGGCAGATATCTAGCTAAGTAAGGAAGAGGTTAATATCGATAAGGAAGATATAGATACGGATCCGAGGGATAAGGATAACGAAGACGATAACAACCTTCTACCCGGCTAGTAGCGCATATCCTAAGAGTAGTAGGTCTTTAACCGTAAGATAAAGGCGATTATAAAGCAGATTCGTAATGCGCATATCGGTGGATTTAATGCTGTTCTTACGCACTAGACGAGGGTAGATAAGCTATAGTATCGTTCGAGGACTTATCGTCGTTGTCTTAAGAGAGTATAGACTATGCTCTTACGCGAGAAGCTCGTTAGCACGAAGTAGATTCGAACAGAGCTAAAGAAGCTAATCGGCCAGCCGTTCTTCGACAAATACCTCCCTAAAAACAGTATAAAGTAGGTCGAGCTAAATAAGATTAACGAGATTATCCGTAAGACTGCGCCGACATAGTATAGAATAATTAACGATAAGCTACTTCCAAATAATCGCGCTAACTAGGCTGAAGTTAAGCACCGGTTTAAGAACAAGTACGACTTGATCGTAAAGCGTAGTATAATAATAACGACCACGGTCGTCTACTCGATTGCTAAGCAGCGTGCGAACTAGATGCCAAAGGCACTCGGTCTACTATTAGTAACCGGTAGAGTTAAAAGCCGGTTAGTATCGATCCTTAATCGTACTAGGCTCGTGTCTGGTTTTAAAACCCTCCAAGCCCTTTAGGAGTCGAATGCGGACAAGTATATGCGCGCGCTAATTAAGATAGCGCTCGATCCTTAGACCTTAATCGCATACGACAACTTCTATCGCTAGGAGAAGAAGAACGAGTAGGTCGTTAGCTAGAAGGATAAGTAGAAGAATATAACCACGTCGTTAATAGCTAAATGCCAGTACATCCCGAAGAACATTAACAAGGGCATAGTTAACTAGAAGACGCCTCTCGTAGCTAAGAGCATCCTTCAAAACCTAGGTAGCAAGGCTACTATCGGTAAGATTATTGCTCGCGGCAAGTAGAGCATAAAGCACCTTATAGCGCAGATAAATTAAGTGGATGCTAAAGAACGTCCTATGTATAGGCCGATGCATAGTCCAGCGAGACCTCCTTAGGCTTAGACTTAGACTCCGTAGACTTAGACTCCGCATGCTGCTACCGCTACTACTACCGCCGCTACTACCGCCGCTACTACCGCCGCTACTACCGCCGCTATAGAAGACGATAAGGATCCTCCAGTTAACGCAGACCCTGCTATGCTAGTAATAACTCCCGACTATACAACGGCGCTTTACTATATCGACTAGAGCATCGCTTCCGCCCTTAGCGACGAAGTCCTCGACAAGCTGTTTAAGTCTAGTAGTAATAGTCGTCGTCCGTAGTAGCCGGTACTTAACGAGCTAGTCTATAAGCTTACCTAGGTCCTATCGCTGCTAGTCTCGATAAACGATAAGGCCTCGCTAAAGGGCACGTATACAGTGCATAAGGATATCTAGCTTAAGTTCCTTAAGTTCGCGAAGGAGGACTTTAAGGCCGAGAAGACTAGTCGGCTATAGCTCGTTTATAGCGATTAGATAACGATTGAGCGCGCTCGGTCGGTAATAAAAGAGATAGTCGAGAGCGAGCTATCGTTCGATAGGAAGGACTAGATGCTTCCGATCCCTGCATAGTTCTATATTAAGATAAACAACCTATAGACCGTCGCAATGCGTACGCACTAGGATCTAAATAAGGACGGCGACGTCCTTAACTATAGCCTTAAAGCTAACAACAAGTACTTCGGCATTAAGAAGATTACTAACAAGAACCCCAAGTTCTTTAGTACGTAGAGTCTTGTTATGCGTGGATTTAAGGCTCGCAACCTTAGACTGTTCGTGTAGGAGTTAAAGGATCGTCGCGATTGCAGGTTCGCTCGATAAGTAGATAAATCTAATTTGGACGCTATTCGTCGCGCGGTGTAGGGTATAGGCAAGGATAAGTACCTAGAGGTCGTGGAATCTATCTACTAGAAGGCATACACCGCGAAGGCCTGGAAGGGCACCGGTGCCGCCGCCGAGGATCCGGTATTTACGACGTAGGCTCGGATATTATAGGAAGTCGAGCTGTTTATAACTATCGCTAAGGCGACTCGTATAGAGAACATTAGCTATATACGCCGCCTAGTCGACCGGCTAATTATCCAGTTCCTTAGTGCAGGGTAGAGTAACTATAGTCGAGAGATAATCTACTTACGTTAGTTACTTAGTAAAGCGTTGGACGAGGAACTCCAAACCGGCGTATTAGCTTCCAGTGTCCTTAATTAGTCGGGGTATCGCGGAAAGGCTGTAGCTATAGATAAGCTAGTTAAGATCTACAACATAGAGTACTCGATAGATATTAAGCAGCACGCTAACTCCACGCATATCCTCGATAAGACCTTCCGTCGTATCGCCCTTATACGCGAATATAGCCGCGTCCTTAAGCTAATCTTCGGTGGATTTAGTGCGACGTACACTAACTACTACACCGCTAAGAACACCTCTAACGATATTATCGGCTATAGCATGCAGCTATAGGAGAAAGGCCTCTCGTCTGTTAAACCCGGACGCACCGGTGCTCTATTAGACGACATTCGTTAAGCTAGTGCCGAACTCTTACTTTTAAAGGTCGGAGACTTTGATATCGCGAATTAGCGGTTCGCTCGTAGGATTACAACGGTCTTACCGAGCTTCGATAATGGCGAGCCTAAGGACTTTAGCGAACACGGCGTAGCTACTATTAAAGACGGCGATAAACCGTTCGTTGCGGCTAGTAGCGGTAGTAAGGATAAGCTTAAAGAAGAGGTCGGCTAAGATAGCTAGGAGGATGTCGAGGACGATAGAGCTAGCGGAGCGAGCAGTTTCTTCTAAGTGCAGATAAATAAGGCGGTTAGAGCAATAAGTCTATTGTGCTAGAACAACAACTCGAGTAGTTAGAACGAAAAGTCCTTATTAGCGACATGCCTCTAGTCTAGACTATTATCGCTTAGTTATCGTTACTCGTAGCTTATTGCATGCGCTAGAGCAATAACCTCGTGCTAGAGCAATAACCTCGTGCTAGAGCAATAACCTCGTGCTAGAGCAATAACCTTATGCTAGAGCAATAACCTCGTGCCAGAGCAATAACCTTAGGCCAAAACTAGGTAATAAAGTAAAGTCGACTAGAGGGTAAAGTGCATTAGCTATTATAAGGTTTTTCGACAATAGGAAGGAAGTAAGTCGTCTAGTGTTAAAACTTCGTCGTCCGGTCTATCGTCTTCTCTTCTTCTTCCTCTTACGCATAATAGTAGTAGTAATAGTAACATTACTACCGCCGTTTTTCTCTTCCCTTTTCGTTGTCCGTCTATGCCTATAGAAGGCATTACTACTACTACTATTATTATTATTATTATTAGCCTTCGCCGCGCCGCCTCTACTATATCTCGTCTCGCTGCCTATTAGGCACGCTAGCTCTTTCCTTTTATCGGTAGTAGTAGTAGCCGCTCGACTACTAGCATTACTAAGTAAGTCCTATCTAGTCTAGTCGTGTAATAGTTGAGTAGCTAACTATGGCATAGGCGCGAGAAAGCTAACCGCCTCTCCGCCCTTACTACTACTATCTCCTACGTACGTGCTTCGCGCCGCGAGCACTACCGCCGCCTCGCTCGCCTCGCTCGCCTCCCTCGCGGCCGTAATATTATCCCTCCTTCGGTCCCTACCTTCTCCTTCGCTCCGCTAGTTACCCTCTCCGACTATAATATCTACCTCGGCGACGACGACGACGATAATGCTAGCTTTGCTAGCTTCCCTACTAGCGATTCGCCCTCTTCTTCCCCCTCGCCGTAAGTCTAATTATCTAATCTACGAAAACGATAGTCGCTAACTCGCATCGTAGACTACCTACTACCCCTACTACCTCCTCCTCCTCTATCGGCCGGCCTATTAGTAGTAGCCGTGCCCGGCTCTATAAGCCTACGGACCTTACGGCGTATTACGCTAAATATATTATCGAGAAGGGAGGATAGGCGGAGGTTAAACCGGCGTAGTAGCGAAAGCTCTCGCATATTGCCCGTCTTAAAGAGGGTGCTACTAGTATCGCGCGTACGCGGCTATACTTCGAATATAGAGCTAGAATTGCTCGGGGTTTGGTAACCCTATGCCGTGTATATACCGCTGCCGAGGCAGCTTATTTCAAGAAGCGTTTAGGTGCTAGGAAGTATGCTCGCTACCGCTTCCGCGGTAATATCTAGTATTTATAGAACAGTAGCAGTAGTAGTAGTAACAGCAGAATAGAGTTCGGAGTTTAGCGTTTAGTAACATAATCTTAGTCCTCGTACCTAGTACCTCGTACCTTAATCGCTTCCTTCGTCTAAACTAGCCGTTGCCTTATAAATGCCTTAAACCGCTTTACTCTTAGAACAATAAGTCCAAACCCGGTTAGCCCGTATAATCGCACTTAGAACAGTAACCCTATATACTAGAACAATAAAGAGAAGCCAGAACAATAAGTTTAGTTATCGACAATAGTAGGCGGAATTAACAATACGATAGAATCGGTCTAGCGGCATATATTATATACTTCCTTCTTCTTCCTCTTTCTCCTCTTCTTCCCTTCCTTGTTACGCACTATTATAAGCCTTCGCCGCTATTACTAATACTAAGATGTCGCGCTCTTCCCCTCCCTTCGAAGAAGTCGATCTAGACGCGTTACTAGACGACGTCGCTATATACGCCGACTAAGAAGAACCGCGTGCTACTTCCGCCTAGCGCCCTATCCTGCCTTCTCCTTCGCTAGCACTATTAACACTACTACTACTAAGAGCCGCTGCTCCGGCCTCTAGCCGTCTTTCCTCTCTACGCCGTCCTACTCTTTATCGCCGTAGTAGCCTACTACTATCCTCCGACCTATTCGAATTTATAGACGAAGAAGAAGAAGAAGAAGAAGAAGAAGAAGCTCCGCCGCCGCCTTCTCTACTATTAGCTCCTCTACCTTAATAGCAATAGCAATAGTAACAAGGTCGCGGTCGACTAGCTAGCGCTAGCTCTACGGAGCTATACTAACTATAAGAGACTAGTAAGTAGTAGACGAAGTAGGTCGATCGAATCGGCTAGAATAATATAAAGCTAGCCGAGTAAAGGAAGATCTCGGCCGTTACGAGGATTAAAGAGATGCCGTAGTATAGTACTACTCGGATTCCGGCCTATAAGAAGTGTGTTTTAAGAGAGCAGCGTAGCGGCAATAGCCCGTATAAGGTATACATACACGAGGCCGCCGGTCTATTTAAGAAGGGCAAGGCGTCGGTTAAGTACTCGCGCTGTCGTATAGGTAGAGAGGTGTGCGAGTAGTAGGTAGCTTCTTTAATCGATTCGGTATTACGGTGTCTTTAATCTTGAAATCTCTAGTCGAGTTTGTCCAAATTCCACTCCTCTAAATTTTTGTCCTAACGCGATTCTATAGGTGTTTTTTGTCCTAAAACGAATGTAGAGGTCTGGCATTTTTTGTCCTAACACGATCGGTCGGCTAGTTAGGGCTCGTGGATTCGAGGATTCGTGTAGCTAGTGCAGTTAGTGCAGCTAGTGCATTCGGTGTATTCGGTAAGGGCTAGTACATTTAGTAAGGGCTAGCATTTTTTGTCCTAACGCGATTGGCGATTCGTGTTAGGATAATAAATCGAGGGGATTAGTAGACGGAGCGGATATGTTCGTAAAGAAGATAAAGTGGTATTTGCTAAACGACAATAGTAGGAGTATCTAGGGCGTAATAAGATGTGCGCGTATGTTATAGGGTTTAAACGTAGGTAGAGGTAGCCCCGGCTAGCTTCCTTCCCGAGTCGTCCTATTGTCGTGTACTCGACAACATCCTTTATCGCAATAGTATCGATCTAATAACACCCTACGAACGCGATTTGCCAAGCCGACGAACCTATCTTATGCGACTATCTCGACTAAGCTAGTAATTACGACCGAGCTAGCGATTACGACCGATTATTCCAGAACAAAAAGTCATAGACGCTAGAATAACAACGTGGACGCTAGTATAACAAGTCGTGTTACGAGAGCGATTGGATAAGCTACCTATAGACGGACTACGATTATAACTACGACTACGGTGTAATGGAGCTAGAGTTCGAGGCGTTTAGAACAATAAGTCGACCTATATACTAGAACAATAAGTCCGCTATTAGAACAACAAGTCGGCTGTTAGAATAATAAGTCGGCTATTAGAACAATAAGTCGGCTGTTAAGTTTAATGCGATATAGGCAGTTACTAAGAGCAGGAGGCCTAGCTTGAGAATTAGTTCTATAAGAGGTCTACAATATATAGCATGCTCTACGAGAGCGCACACCTCTATCCTTCGACGACATATAGGCTGCCGAGTCCACGCTTCTATCTGCCTTAAAGTTCTAGTTACTTCGGACTACTATTACGGTTTACACCCCATGGATTCTTCGCTATAAAGGAACGCTTACGACTACGGCTACTTACTAACGACACTGTCTCTAACCTTATCTACATGTCCTCGCTAGTAATAGTGGACCTAGTCGTATCCCTCCCTAGTAAGAGGATTCGCGCACGCGTAGCTGGACTACTAGACTATACGGCTTGTTGCTCCTCGATTACAGTCTTCTCTCCGGTTGCGCTACCTAGTATAGATCGACGACGAGTAGTAGATAAACGGGTAGATGGACTAGCGATTAGGGCATTTGATAGACCGGCGATTAGGACATTCGATAGACCGGCGACTAGAGTTATCGTAAGACCTGCTAGACTGCCTATTCGTAGAGGCGCTAGAGTATAGACTACTAGAGTATAGACTGCTTGAGACTAGACTACTTAAGTCTAGACTACTTAAGTCTGGACTGCTTAGGCCTATTGCGTTGCTCGAATATTGGCCTGGATACGTAAGGCGTTAGCGTTCTACGAATTGCGGATGTTGTCCTAAGTAGCCTTACGACGTGCATCTATAGCTGCACGGTCGGTGCCTTGGATTGCCTATACCTAAACGCCGGTAGCGCGCTAAGCCGCCTTCTTAGCCTTCTTATCCTCCTTAGCCTTCTTCTCTACTACTTCTTTAGCGTCTTAGATGTCCTTCTACTCTTTATAAACATCGATATTATTAAGGAACCGCACTAATTCCGGGATATTATCCTGCTCTAACTAACCGTATAGAAGTAGTGCAGCCTCGAAGACCTCCTCGTCTATTACGCTATCCTACTCCTCGGTAACCTTCGCGAAGATGTTGTATAGCTAGTATTGTAAGTCCTTAGACATATAGAAGTCGATAGGGATCGTGAAATAGAGCAGCTCGGCGTTAAAGGTGTCGTCCTTACTAAACATACTAGCTGTCGACTTCTTCGTAGCCTAGTCCTCGATAAATGTTAAGGCGACACTACGGCGCGAATCGACTATTAGCTTTGACGACCTCTTCGGACCTAGTAGTAGCCTTAGCTCGAGCTCGTATTTAGTCTCTAGCTTAGGATTGCATATGTTGTAGCACTTGTCGTCTGGAATCGGATCCTATGGATACTAGCATCGGTCCTTACTAAGGTACTTATTAGTAATCTTACGACAACACGGTCCGGTGTTGTTGTTTATATAGTAGGAGTTACGGACTTCGCGGAAGATCGCTAGCGTCTTCTTACGCTTCTTGATTTCCTCCTTAGTGAAGAAGCTCTTACTATCGGACGCCTTCTTTAGCTTCTTCTTCCTCCGAGCGTCCTCGAACTTACTATCTCTAGCATTACTATCGTCGCCGCCGACGCCCTTACCCGGATTCGCGGCATTACCCTTACTAGGAACGATCTTATTAGCTAATAACGACTCGCGTAGACGAGAGCTAAGACGGATTAGACGGCTACGACGGCTCCGCGGTAACAATACCGTAGGTAGCGGCGTTATAGGCGCGGGCTCCGTATTAGTAGGAGGCTGGATAATTAAAGTACCTTTAGAGCTAGGCCGTAAATGCTTCTCGTTGTTATTAAGCTAATACTCCTGGAACACTATACTAATACTATAGATCTTATCGCCGTTCTCGTCTACCTGATTCTAAAGACGATACGACCGACCGAGACGCTAGGTCTAATCCTCGATATCCTTAGTAATCGGAAGCTTGTTCTGGATTACGTACTTAATATCTGGAACGTTAGTGCTAGTGCTAATCGCGGTAGTACTAGCTATAATACGGATCTAAGACTCTCGGCCGAGCTTCTTAAACTCGTTATATCGCTTATCCTAGTCGTGCGGCGCAACGTAGGCGGTATAGAAGCTTACAATCTGGCCGAAATTATAGCTACTACTACCGTCGTTTATATACCGATACTCGAGCGGCTAGTCCTTAGTTATCTGGACGAGCTAGCTACGCATAATATTATAGAAGTTAGTTACTGCGGTACGACTATCGATAAATACCAGCGCCTTCTTAATTAAGTAGGGAGTAGCACGACCGTTCTCGACCGCCTTACGGACGATGAAGTAGAGGTAGTCGTAATCCTTCGACTTCTACGGGATGTTCTTAACAATGTATAAGGTATCTAGCCTATCGATGCTACTACGAATTACCTACGTATAGAACGCGTCGTTGCCGACTAGACGTATACCGACTAAATCGCTACTTAATAAGAACTCTTTAGTCTTATCTAAGATCGTTGCGGACATATAGAGTATTAGGGTGTCGAGTCTTAGGCCGCTACGCAACTTACTAATCTAGGCGTACTCCTTACGGAACTTAATCTACTTTATCGCGAGATAAGCCTCGTCGATTATAAGAAGCCCGATCTTATTACGTACGCGCTTAACGAGCGCGCGAAAGGATAGCTCTACGGCAGTTTCGGGGCTAATAATCCAGTAAGTCCGATCTAGCCTCGAGTTCTTCTAGCTAATTCGGATTAGCCTCCTTACTCTCCTTAGTAATATTAATAGGACGCACGAGTCCGCCGCTAGATAAGGCCTTAGTAATGCGACGAAGATCCTCTACGTGCTTATCGCCGATGCGGTTAAGGGGGGTAATCTAGAGGGTAATAAGACCGGCTGGAACGTTAGTTAGCATATCGACGGAAGTAGGTAGAGCTAGATAAACTTACTTAAGATAGTAACCGCCTAGAAGGTAATGCTTTTGCCCTCGCCGGTACGCACGATGTTAAGGACATTACATTAACCGAAGATAATCGCATTAACTACGTTAATCTAGATATCCTTCGGCCTATAGCCCTTACCTAGATAAAGAAGCTCGAAGATCTTAACTAAACCGGCGATAATAATCCCTCGTTGCATATCCATCTAGCCTATACACTAGCCGACTATATATACGAGCTATTGAAGTTCCTCGATCGACATTATAGGGATTAGCGCATACTGGTCCTTGAAGTGTTGCGTGTAGTCTCGCGGATAGTCTAGAAGCGGCACTAGCGCATACTAGAACTCTAGATAATCGCTAGTTACTACTCTACGGACTAGAGCTAGTACTAGCCGCTTTAAGGACGATAGAGCCGGACGCTATGTTAAAGGGGTAGCTAGACGCTAGTTCGGACCTAGAGTTAGACTTCTTAGCACTACGGCGTAATCGTTATACACCTCTCGCTCGGGGTTTAAAGCATCCTTGTCTGGATAGAAGTTAATGCGCTCTAAGTCGCGTATATAGCGCTTACACTACTTCTTCTTGGTGTCGAACTCTTTACCCAAGACGCCCGCTTTATAATACGCGCACTGCCTACTTACATACTAGATGTCCTTCTTCCTCGACACTCCGTAGGAAGGGCAGTCGAAGGAAGGGAGTGCTAGCGCTAGCGTATAGATGTTGTATGTCGTCTTCTCTAGATTAGCGAGATAGTCCTTATCTTTAAAGAAGTTCTTACGCTCGGTATTATGTCCGCTAACCTATTTGCACTACTTTATCTCGGTGTTAAGGTTCTTACTAATAGAGTGCCTATCGCACTAGATACACTAGTTGTTGGTCTTACCCTTATTCTCCTTGGATCTTAGAAGGCCGTACCCTACGTAGATAAACTAGCGCGGATCGTTGGATAGACTAAAGGACTACTATTATATACGACTAAGCTCGGACGCCTCGATTAGCCTATAGGTATAACACATATCGCGCCGCTCCCTACCTACCTACGTATAAATAAACGTAGAGCGTAGTGCTTCGTGGCTAGGAGCACGTAAACACTACTTGCCCTCCAAACTTAGGTTGTTACTAATAGACCTAGACTCGCACTAGACGCAATACGATAAGCTACGGCTCGTCTCTCGAGAGCGAGCCCTTAGGAGGTGGCACCTAACGTAGTCGAAGTACGGTAGATCTAATTCGTTAGGCTATAGTTGTCCTTCGCCGGTTCCGCCTATCGCTATATCCTCTTCGAGAGTAGCCGTAATGTGCGTAAGCTATATAGGATGTATAGGCTGTTCTACGGTCTGCTCCTATTATAGGTATCCGGCCTAAGCCTACTCGTCGATGTCTATTATCTTACTAATCGCGGCTATTTCCTCGGTAGTTAGATCTAACGATTCGCTACTACCTTAATGCCCGCCTCGATATCCACCTCGATTTATACGCCCTACTTACTCTTATATAGCCTACTTAGCCGCCTACGCTATACGCTTAGTATTACTTCGTATACGCTCGTCCGTAAAGAAGTTGCCTCGTATAACCGAACCGCTACGACTACGACTACCTATACTACGGCGCTAACTGCTATTCTCTTTCTTTCCCTTTCTCCTACTAGTTATAATAATAGCGTTTCGTGGATGCGCTTCTCGCTTCTTACTCGGTAGATACGCTTCTTAGTAGATACGCTTCTCGGTAGATAGTCGGATAATAGATAGTATAGAGAAAGGTAGTGGATTTAGGCTAGAACAAAAAAGAGTTATACGCTAGAACAAAATAGAAGAAACTAGCGTAGATTAGCTATTTAGTTAGTAAATTGTCGCTAGATTTACGCTGGATTTACGCTAGAATAAAAAGTTACGCTAGAACAAAATGGACACTTGGAGGTATAAGAGCTAGTAATTCTACATACCCGGATGTCTTTAATATCTTTAAACGAGTGGTGTTTAGTGTTATAGCACCCTACATTCGGCTTACGTTTGGCTATAATTATACACGATTTTTTAGCATTTCTATATAGCCCGGGTTAACCGCTAGAGTAATAAATAACTTAACTACGTATTCCTGTTCAACACGGTAATATCCCTAGACTACTTATTTACTTTTTAGCTAACTAGTGTAGCTATGGAGCTATTGCATTTAGCGAGGCTGGAAAAACCGCCTAAAATTCCATTTTAACACGATTCCTACCCTTTATCGTTAGGCGCTTAAAGAGAGCTCCTACTAGCTCTTATATAGCCCTTATCCCAATGCGGAAGACTAAGATAGATTAAAGAAGTCGCGGTAGTTATAGTAGTAGTCGTAGACACCGGATCCGTAGTAGCGGATCCGCGACTATATTCTATAATAGTAGTCCGCTTACGTTAGAACAATAACAACGTTACGTGTTAGAACAAAAACACCTTACACGTTAGAACAAAAACACCTCACACGTTAGAACAATTAATATAAGGGCTAGGAGCTCTCTTTAGCGCCTGATTGGAGGTAGCTGGTACATTTGGAATACAGCCGAATGTTCGTGCCTCAGGCAAACATTCACCTGCACCTGTATATAGATCCTTCTTTCTTCTTTTCAGCTTCCTTTTAGAATAACGAACAATGCATACAATGACACTGACATCGTTCCTCAGAACCAACTAGATCTCCCCTAGCCTTGAAAGCCGGAGAGTCCAGAAGTGCCGTAATTCGGACCTGCAGTGAGTGTTGCGGAAGCAGTCCTGCGTATCGTTGAGTTCAGATGTCCTGAGGCTGGCCGTTTGGGGCTCAATGCGATGACCCGAGTGCGCGATCGGTATGTCAGACGAAGAGAACCGGCTTGATGAGGGCTTTGTTCTCACGGAGGAACAGTCAACGATGGCGAGCAGTATCTTGTAGATGGATGTGGTCGGGGACGACATGGGCGTCTTGCGACTCATCCGCATCGACGTCGCAGACCTTTCGAAGATTGACACCACTTGCGCAAGCATACGAGGAAAATCGTCGTGGTCGAAAACATGCATTCCATTCGAAGCTACGGACGACTTCCGCCTCGCGGAATCCTCGCTGTGCCTCCAGTCGCGAGATCCAAACTCCATTGCCCCGACGCCAGTATCTCTCCAAAGCACAACCCAAACGCCAACGATCCTCCTTATCCCCTTCCCACGCCCCATGACCATATGCTTCCCCGAACCACAATCCTCAACACCCCACCCCATCCCTCCCCCTCACTCAACCACCGTGAAAAACGCCTTCGTCACCACCACAACCTTCACACCCCTCTCCGACCCATCCTCCATCTCACCCACCACCCCAATCTTGTAAACATGCCCCACGCGAAACTCCATCCCCTCGCTATACTCCCCCAGCACATGCACCACCTTCCCTCCCCTCTCCTCCTCCTCCTTCGCCGCGTCGAGACTCACAATCTCCCACTCCTCGTCATCGCCCTCGCACGTCTTCCGCCCCACCTCTTCCCCGGCTGTCGCGTCGTAGAACGTCAGAGCGGAGAACTGAGTTACTTGGCCGGTGAGGCGGAGCGCGGAAGGGGTTTGGAGGAGGTGGGGGTTGTCTTCCTTGCGGGCTTCGAGGGTGATGGTGAAGGGTTTGTTGTTGGTCTTCGACTTGGTGGTGTGAGATGAGTCGGTGTGCTGCTGCGAGGAGGATTTGGAGAAGGTGAAGTGGCTGGGGGTTATGCTGAGGTTTAGGTGGGTTGGGGCAGGTTTGGGGTGCTTTGGGGTTGGCTTGTTGATGTCGAACCAGGTTGGGATGAGGAAGGCCATGGTTGCGAGGTTCGGCGAGACTGGTGGTGGGAGATTGGTGGGAGGGGATGGAGGAGGAGAAGAGGGGGTTGATAAGGGCTGAAGGGGGAAACCAGAGGGCGCTTGCGAGTAGAGTGACGGGCTGCACGTCACGGCACACAAAGTGAAGTGAATCTTGGGGAGCGACTTTGCTCGTCACTTGCATATTTGAGCGTCGTTTGGGAACAGTTTTGTTACTAGCTACGGGAGGGGTTCAGTACGCTGGGAGGGAAACGTGTTGCTGGATGTCGTTCGTTCGTTCGAGAGCTGTAGAACGCAACCATTCTGAATTGACCAGGCGGTTCCTAATTACATGCTACGATCCATACCCCAAGTCGAACATCATTTCCGACCCCCACAGTCGCGAAGTATAGAATCGCCAGATTAGCGAGCCGCCAATCCCTGCGACACAAAAGGCGGTCCTTCCACCCGTCGTTCCCTCACCCAAAACCGCGGTCGACTCACCACAACGAACCTCTCCTCCCCCGTCTTACCCTCCTCACCCGCGACCTTAAACCCCCTCAACCCAACCCTATAAGCGCGACCCACCTGGAATCTCGACCGCGTGCCATACCCCCGATCAAATGGATGAAAAACCCCCTTATCCCGAAACCGAGCAAACGGCGCCTCATCCCAGTCCTTACACGTCTCCCTGTCGAAGCGGAAAATGTCCCACTCCGCCTCGTCTTCCCAGTGTCCGATCCTCTCGACCTCCTGGCCGGTAACGGCGTCGGTGAAGACCAGGCCTTCGAAGGCGGCGTCGAGGTCGGGGATGTCGCGGGCGGAGTCGTGGTGGAGGTGGAGGTTGTGGTTCTTTTGGGCGTCGATTTTGACGTTGAAGCGGGTTGTGCTGCCGTCTTTGTAGTAGGTGGCGTGGCTGAGGGTTAGGGTGATGTAGATGGGTTGGGGCTTGGGTTTGGTGATGTCGAGGTAGGTGTTGATGGGGTCGGTGTTGACGGGGTCGGTCATGTTGGGCGAGATTGGAATGGTTCGTAAGAGTGGATCCGAGGGAGAAAGATTCGGCTGGTTTGGCGGTCGAGGTATATCGAACAGAAGGGGAAATGCACAAAGCGACATGCGGTACGATACGACACAAAGCGCGATATGTGGGGCGATGGGGGCCTTCATCTGAATGAAAGGAAGCTTTTCGATTCTGCAAATAGACCTCATTGTACTGTGATCCATTCAGCCAGCAGCGCCGTTCAATCCAGATGTGTTCCTGCTTCCCATGACCAGATCGTCGCCACTTCGGATTCCAAACCCAGTGCACGGTACTCTCGTCTCAGTCTCCCCATGTCTTCCAACAAAGTAGAGACCGCTACACGTCGATGCCTCGCCCACTCACCGCCCTTTCGCTGCTCCAACCTCCTCTCCATCGCCCTACTCCTCCACATCAACCATACGCCTCTTGCTACGGCGAACGTGGACAACATAGATGTTCTCATCAGGACCAGGCTGCTCCGGTATAAGATTCGCGTTCTCGTTGCCCACGCCTTCATTTCCACCGCTCGCATCGCTGTCGTGAGTCTCTTCGCCTTCGCGCGGCTGTCTGGTCCTCCCGCGAGTCACTCTCGGCACTGCGATGGGCCTGTTGTTGCGAGTGGAGAGGTCGATGGGCGTGTCGCTGCGCTCGATACGGTTGGACTGTGTAGTCTCCTCGTCTGCACCTACGATGGCCTGGAGGAGGTTGCTAGCGGTGACGAGCTGTGCGGCGGACTGGGCGGTGGCAGCATCGATGTCTGCGAGATCTTCGACCTCTTCGGTCGTGGCGATGGCGGTCTCTTCGTCGAGTGGCTCTTCATCGGGATTTTCATCTTCTTCTTCCTCGTCTTCTTCATCGCCTTCATGCATCTCGAGCGGCGTGTCGGCTTTGCGCTTGCGTCCTTGAGTTGGCCGCGCAGGAGGCCGAGCGTTGCGTTGTGGAGGTGGCGCGACCACTTGCGGAGGCGCAGAAGCAGTGCGCTGAGCGACGCGAGCGCTGCGGCGGTGGACTGGCGTTGACATCGTTGTGATGTTTTCCGGATGTTGATGTTTGGGAAGGATGCAGTGATCGCGAACTGAAGCCAGACAAAAGCTGGATTTCCTGGCGGCGTGACCTCGGCGTTCACGAGCAGAGATCGGCAGTACTTATATCGTTGCGGTTTTGGATGTTCCTCGAAAACGTCTTGCTCCTAATCGCTAGTTGGCTCTCGTGCCGTGGAAACGGAATCGTCCCAGACTTGATTGAGGCTTTACTCTCCGCGTGTTCTGAGACGTCGAGACAAGCTTTTCGATTGCTGGAACTGGCCAAAGCTAATGGCAAGTGAACGCAAATCCCCTATGCATACCCCGTCTGATTCTGCTATGCCAGCTACCTCGTCTTGAAACCCGCTTGCCGATATGTATTCGATGGCGCATGTTGCTTGTTGCCCGCACAGACGGCATCATCTGCTCGAACTGAAGGGCAAGCAGGATCCATCGACCGTTGCGCTCTTCAGTCAATCTTTGAGCCATTTTGTATCGGAGAAACATTCCCCCTGCTTCATCGGCTTCGTCCCCGTCTTCTCCGCCCGATACACGAGCCTTTCGGAGGTCGAACACCGAAAACGACCCCAAGGGAGATCATATCACCTGTTCATTCGAGGACTGCAACACACCTTGAGCCACTGATCGAGTTGACTGCTCCGTCAGCCAGACTGTACCGAGCAAGGACTCGGCAGGAAAGCTTGTGCAGCTCGAGGACCTCCCCGACTCATCGTGATATCGAGCTCTCACTATTCTACCTACGCCACGACATCCTCTTTACCTCCCGCAACGGACCCAGAGCCCAAGACAGCCAAACAACCCCACGAGACTTCCACCCACAACGACCTCCACAGCGCACAGATCCATCGAACGAACTCGCGTCGTCGCAACCGCCACGTCCGGCGTCGGCCGAAGTACCGACAAGCGCGAGTCGTTGCCCAAAATCACAGAGTCCTTGGCCGCATCGCGCTCGCATGTGTAAACCCACCAACTCTGCACCAGCACACCTCAGGCCGGGTCGACAGCTGAGATAACAGACGTCCCGAGGATACCGCTGCGCTGATTCGACAGCGACAGTGTCAGCGACTCGGAAAGCTGAAGCCGAAGGAGACGGCGGAGGACGACTCTGAATTTTCCAGGACCAGGCGTTTCCATCAGCGATTCGTGCGGCGGCCCCGGCAGTACCACCGGCTGGCTCCACGCCGTTCGCAATTCCAACGTATCGAGTCGGCGATGCCAGGAATTTCCAGTATGATCCCCTACACGGCCAGCGAAACCATCATCGCACCGGCCTTCGACTGTCCGCGCGGAGAATGCGAGGAGAATTTTCGCGGAGATGAATAGCTGGGTGCGAGGGAGGTATGGAAACGGTTCTGACGGAGAATCCCTCCGGGGACGATACTGATCGAGATGGGGAGATGCGTGTCTACCCGCTGGTCTTCGCGGGAGTGGGGATCGGGAGTAGAGTTCGCGAGGAGATCGCCGGGTGTTGAGATTGTTGCTGTGTTGTCGACTTTTGCTGGGGACGGAGGTGGGTGCGAGGATGACTGGAGAGGCCAGCGAATGACGGGGATGTGTGAGATCCGCTAAGATTCGTTCCGTGGCGGGCGGGGGGGTAGGTGTGCGGTGAAGTTGATGGAAGAGGAGGAATCCAAGTCCGTTCTGTCCATGGGACATGCTGTATACGTAGTCGAGGGTACTGCGCTTCATGGGAAACGAGGATGGAGTGTTGGAAGCCGCTGAAGTTGGGCGAGAAAGGACGAGACGAGGGAAGGCAGTCTGTTCCGATGGACGAAGGAGAAAGGAGCTGGACATCAAAGGAGAGAATTGCGATATCTTCAAGTGCTGTCAAGAGGCGGAGAGATGGCGACCTCATTCTACGAGGAAGCAGGTACCATGAAGCGGGGAAAAAATGGGACGAGCGGGCGAGGAGAAGAAGGGAGAAGCTGATAACAGAAGCAGAGCATGTTGCGGTTGCTCGTGCTCAGGGATCAGATCCTCTGGCGGCTGAGGCTGAGAAACATACGTCTGCCTGAAGACAACGAGCGAGATCGATGCAACGATGTTGCAACATGAGTGGCGTGGGCAAACGACGATGGAACAGCCAGCGGAGTGCAGCTCATGTCGCCTCCAAGGGCAAGTGGTAATCGCTATCTGACAGCATCAATCTTCCGATCAAGACTCATCCTGCGCGAGTACGAAACATCCGCACAGCCGTCCTCTCGAAGGACATGAATCTGGCTTTTGACGAAAGATGGAAATGCAGCTTCCCTCAAATGGCGAGTATACGCCTCGTCAGCACTCCCTTTCTCCCGGAACAAGGCAGCGATGGGGCGGGACAAAGGTTTCCAGTCATGGTGATAGAATGCGGTCCAATTGCTCCCCTTTGTCCTCCGAAGTAAGACGCCGCATGAGGCAATTCCAGCACGTCCAATGTCCATATGCGGCGATTTCTTCATCTCCAATCTGGACCTGATCGTGACGTTCGCTATGGGTCGATGGGAGTATACCTTCTAGCAGGCTCCAATCCGCGGTCGCTCTGCTGGTGGGCAATTGTAAATAAACTCGGCTTGGTGTCATGGAGTCTCCTGTGGCTAGGATAGCGCCCTATTCGTGAGTTACTACCACTACGAGGTTTTTAGCTATTTACACATTAAACGATTGCTATATATAGCATTAATCAATTAATCAACTACCGTTGTCGTTGTCGCCAAGGCTCTATTATCCTTATCGCCGCCACCGCCGACTATATATATACTACCGCCCTTATACCGCTACCGCCGCCGACTCTATATATATCCTTACGCCCTCCCTTACGCCCTCCCTTACGCCCTCTTACCGCTAATCTTACGGCTAATCTTACCGACGAGACGCTATACTACGCCTACCGCCGAATTACGACTACCTCTATAAAGAGATCGAAGTCCTAATCTACGTCTCGGGCCTAAGCTACGAGGAGGTAAGATTATAGCTAAGAGCGTAGAAGTAGGTGGATATATTCCTCCGAACGCTAAGGAGGCAACTAGTAGCTTGGGGCATAATAATAAGGCCTCGAAGGGCTAATCTTAGTACTACTAACTAGGAGCGTCTACGAGTAAGGATTAAAGAGCTGTTCTAGGAAATAGATAAGGATAATGCTATCTACTATAGGATCTTGAACATTAATAGCTTTACGCTCTCGTAGTAGCAGTTCGTAGAGCTAAGGAAAAGCATAGGGTTATATCGTAGGATTCTAAAGGACGACTAGCCGACCTATAATAAGATTATTAAGGGCGTACTACTCGGAGTTATTAAGGGTAGAGCGTTGGAGGATTATAGATACCGCAACCTTACGAGGTAGATGCGGAGGGAGTTTAAATTAATCGGACGGTTCGCTATCCCCGTAATCTTAGTGCCGATCTTAGTGCTAACCGCTCTATACATAGAAATCGGATCCTTAGCGTTGCCTACCGCCTTAATCCGGCACCGTTCAACGTACGCCGTATTAGTAAGCGAGTCCGTGTGCGTTCTTATCTTCCAAAAGCCTAGGGCCCGGATTATATATAGTCTATAGATGTGTATTGTAAGCTGGAGCTGTTTAGTATTCAGTTCTATTGCTGCATTAATATGTATTTACGCAGGATTATATAGGCCTATATCGGCACTATAGCCAAGACGAAGTTCTCGGTGTTCTGTTAATACCTCGGCGTAGTTAGTAAGCTCGGCCGGACGCCGTAGGTAAGGATCTTAGTGCATATCTTAGTGTATTGGGTTTCTAACTATATACATAGATTATACGTGCTAATTATAGCGTTAAGACTCCAATAATAGCCGACGCTCACCTCTACTTCCGTGAGTATTAAGAAGGCTACTAACTGCGCTTTAACGAGAGCTTCTAGTATATAACTAGTAAGGGCAACAACACGATTAAACGTTTCTAGGGACTCGGTGCGACGGTAGCGTTTAATAGGTAGCGTAACTTCTTTATCGAGATGCGTAACGCTCGCTACTATAATAAGGATCAAAAGGCTAACCGCATCGCCTTCCTCGCTATCTATATACCGATCCTTCGATATACCGTCTAGAAGTTCGTTCAAACTTATAACGGCTACCGTATTCGGAAGCACCCTAAGATCCCCGGCTATGTTAATAGTATTCCGAATATCCTCTACGACTATCTAGAGTTAAAGGGGACCGAGCTATATAGCATCGCCCTTAACACTACGTATCTAGAGATATAAGAGATAATCGACCGGAAGGACGAGTTCGGTAAGTACACGATTAGCTGGGGATTCAGCTAAGATCCACACCGAGATTAGACTGTTAGGTTACACCGGCGGCAAGTGCTAGTATATACATATAGACCTCGTTTCGTATCTTCCGGTGTGGTGGGGAAAGTCGCAGTAGTCACGTGTATCTAGTAGTGCTACCTTCGTCGCTAGGTAGCTAATAGACTTTATTATCTATTATGCTACCCTTTTAGCACTTCGAAGGCACAACAGCACACAGCACTTGAATCTACCTCCTCGTTCCCCTCTATCTACCTTCCCTCGTCTTCTTTTTATATGTTCACCTTCTATAGCCCTCTTTTACTACATATCCGGTGCACACTACTACTATCCGACGGGAGTTTGGAGTCTAAGTATACTCCCCCCTCACATTTTAGTAGACGATGTAAGACTCCTACACTCGCTTTAGCGGTGTAGTGAGATATATAGGATAGCAGCAGTGTGCTATAAGCGACGAGCCCACGAGAAATATACGATATCCGAGAAATGCGCCGGTCGCACCCTTGAGTAGGAAGCTACACCTTTATAATAACTACCTACGACCACAACAACCTTAAATACCTCTACCCCTTAGCTAGGGTAGATGCAGCTCCAAGTCCAAATCCAAATCCAATTTCGAATCCAAATACCGATACCTAATGTATGCGAACAGCTGCGTGCACATTACCGGCTATAGGAGTAGTCGAGAAAAATTTTCTTATCCCTCGACGACAGCTACCTCTAGACTAGCTACTCCGCTATGCGCACTAAGGACTGCACCTCTAGCGTCTACTGCACGCTCTTAAAACAGGCACGCACTGTAGAGAGGTTTCTACTATAGAAAGAAGGTTGTCTCGGGGGTAAAAGGAGCCTCCCAGACCAAAATTCCTACTACAATAGCTTCGCCCACTACCCGCCGCACTCCTCCCTCGTGCCCTCTCTTCTCTATAGACAGCCCCTTAACGACGACTTCCGGCTAGTTGCTAAAGAAGAAAGAGTCCAGATTACAGAGGACTAATACCTAGGGAGATATACCCTCCCTACCGGCCGATTACCCCTTATAGACACGATAGACGTTAAGGACGTTATAGGCATCGTAACACGAAGGGTTACGTAACTAACAGATTATTACTATTAGTAGAGAGATAGCAGCGAGGATGCCGGCGCGGTCTTAATACACCGTAGCAGCTAGGCGGGTGAGGAGTATCTAACTAGTGGGTTTGTTATACCGCAGCAGCTAAGGGCGAGGGTCCTCCTTACTAGCCAGACTACCTACTACCTTAACGACGACTTCCGGCTAGTTGCTAAGGAGAGAATCCAGACTACGGAAGAAGAAGTTCTGAAGATATACCCTCTTTACCGTCCGCCTATCTCCTTATAGGCACTATAGATACTATGGACATAAACAGATAAACGATTACGTAACCGGTAGATCGTTACTAGCAGTAGAGCCGGAAGAAGCAGGTGCTAAGTCTCCTTAACGCGGGCACAGCGAATACCCTAAGAACAATGTCGGCGCGGTCTTAACACACCGTAGTAGCTAGGCGGGTAAGGAGTATCTAACTAGTAGCGTGTTCTCTAGGGGAATAGACGTACGAGCACCGCTCGGACCACCTCGCGGCTAGAGTAGTAATAATCGTCCTGTTACCGACATTAGCACTACTATCGATGTTAGCACTACTAGCATTACGAGCACCACCGTGCCTCACATATAAGAGCAGGACCCGCCGCTCTATTACCGAGAACCTAGAGATCTGAAGAAAGTAGCTAGTGCACCTAGCACTACGGCCGCATACGAGAACACTATCTACTACTCCATATATACGCTACCGCCTCCCTTATGCTAAGGCACTATCGAGCCTTCTCTAGGCTTTTAATGTTTGCCAGACTATTAGGAGTTACTAGTCTAGGAAAGGTTCTAATACTCCTATACGCTACTAGCACCCAGTCCACTCTATACCTTATTTCCGCAACTTCCCCTTCGAGACTCTAGTATCGCCGTCGAGCTCAAATAGTATTAGCTCGCGGACCTAATAGTAATAAGCGGATCCGACACCGATAGCCCCCTCTAGGCGACGTGGCAACACTACTAGCCCTGTTTGGAGTCTCGCTTTCTTTGCTAGACTAATAGTCTGGGAAACACTAAAATACTAGCCTATATCCCCTCCGAGGCACAAAAGAGACACTGCAACTACTCCTATTTGCCTACATCTCTAACATACCTACTTCTAACGAAGTGCTTTGATTTCTTAGCTAAAAGAATCTACTATGTCGACACCTAAAGACAAACCCTCGTCCTCTAAGGGACAACCCGCTAGCGACTAGCCCGCTATCCCTACTAAGCGCAAGCATATAGCTAGCGCGTCCGAAGCATTGAATGCTCTACTAAGCCGTCCTAGTAATTCGGGGGCGGCAACACCTCTCTAGTCCCCCCTAGATGCATCGTCCTACTACGACGACAATGCGATTCCTTCCGCCCGCTTCGCGACTAACTCGACCGATAGCTCCAACGATAACATTACTAATTAGCACTATAGATGCCCCTCTACTAACGCCGCATCTTATAGTAACAGCTCCCCTTCCTAATCTACTAACCTGAACGTTATAGACCTTATCTAGGCCCTTACTACCGTTCTTCGGACTCCGGCCCCTACCTCTCGTAGTCGAGCCCCCTTCCCTAGAGAAAATGGATCTCCCTCCTTCGACGGCTCCGATGCTTCTACCTTCTTTTAGGCTATAGACGACTTCTTTAAACTATACTTCTCAGGCTTATAAACCCCGGATAACTAGAGGATCCGCCTTATCGCTCGCTATACTATCCCGGATGTGCGTACATAGCTCGAGAGCCTAGACACCTACACTAGAGGTAACTACAATCACTTCCGGAAGGATGCCCTCGCCTAGTATAAGAGCTACGACAGCTAGGTGTACAAGTACGGCCTGCTATTCCTCGAGCAGTTCTGCTCGAAAAAGAGGGTCTGGGACGTTATAGGCACTACCGATAATCTAAGGTAGTATATTATAACCTTCCGGGCTATGTCGAATCGGATCCCTCTTAACTAGTGCAACAACGTTGCTCGATTTCGCCTCTTCCTTAAGGGGCTACCTACTAAGGTAGGACACGAAATTATAAGTAAGCTAGAAATCGACGTCTCGGAGACATCGTCCTATATAGACCTCTCCACCCTCTATAATGCGACGCTTAAGTACGTTACTAGCCGCATTGCATACTAATAGATGTACGGCAGCACTAGCAACGAGGTCGCTACTAAGCTAGTTACCTAGACTAAAAAGAGGTACCCGAAGCTAGATGTATTAAACGACGGTCTTTAGACATTAAGGACATAGAAGTTAAAGGAACCGGACATAGACGAGCTCTATAACAAGGTAATAAAGTTAACGATAGCGAAGCTAGATCGAGACAATTCTAGTAAGGCACGACGAGGTGCTGTTAACCCCCCTGGACAAATCGGACAGTCCTACTTTGCTAGTGTTACTGCTAATAACTCGCAAGAGTACTATGCACACATAGCCTCCTCAAACCTAGCACCGCTAGCCTTAGGAGTCCTATATAGCCGCTCTACTGCCTATAGTTAATCCTCGGCAGACAAGCTAATATGCTTCTACTACTTCGAGCCGGGATATACTATGTAGGAGTGCAAGTATATGCATTTCCTACTGTTAGTAGGATAGGCTTATCGCGACTCCGAAAAGAAATAGTATATTAGGAAGGAGGGTAATGTTAACCGAAGAAAGCTATTGTTCCGAAACCACTAAGATTAACCGAAGCTTAGGATGTTAATACTAGCGATCGAAGAGGCATAGGGACGCCCGATTACCTAGCTAGCACACATTAATATCGAACATGCTATAAGACATTAGCCGACCTATAAACTACCTACTAATTTCACTACCCCTCGGATGCTACTCCCTCCTATCGACTAGTCGCTAGCCCCTGGCCTATGTCCTACACTACTAGCTACTCTATCTCGTCCGCCGCGAGCGGTAGGGTAGCCCTTATTACTAGCTACTAGGGCGAATAGCATACCGCTAGGATCGAAGGACTCCACCTAGATAGGGGCTCGATTCTATAGCGTTGTTGCAGGAAGTATCCCGGAAGACCTAGTATATATTAACGAGGACGACCCCTATGCTGCCAACTTTAATGCAGTAACGAGACCTCTCCCTACCTTAAAAGGGAAGGATCTAGTAACGAAACTAAAGGAAGACAAGAACCGAGTAACGAAACCGAAGAAGTTAGTCCGGATAGGCATTAATGCTAGCAAGATTCCAGACTCCGAGGAGTACCTTAAGCTAGTCGATAGTGCTACGGAAGGAACCCCCGATACTTAGGAGACCTTCGCTAGGGATTAGCCCTTCGACATAGGAGACACTCTACCCTCGGCATAGCAACTAAGATTTAATCCTACTAGAGAGACCAAAGGGGAAATAGATATAGATAACGAGAATCCAGTTATCGGCCTAGTTAACCTACTAATAAGGAAAAGGAAGCGAGTAAAGGCATCCGGAAACCAGAGGAAGGACTTATATCTACGAGATCGTATAGACATAAACAAAGTAGCTATAGATCGAGTTATAGCCCAACCTTTAGGGATACTTATTAGTAAGCTTCTAGCTGTTGCCCCTTACCTCTCGAAAGAGTTCTTTAGACGAGTAGCCTATAATAAGGAAGAGTTTGCTAAGCTCACGAAGGAAGTAGGACTATCGGTTAACATTAAGGAAAGTGACTACCCTATATTCGCCGACTATCTATCGAGTGCCCTCGGACTATAGATTAACTACGAGACTAGCTATTAGGAGCATAGGCTGCTATCGGGGTTTAGAGCCCGGAATGGATTTATCGAAGAAGACGAAGTCGATAATAAGGATAAGACTAGCCTCGGCCCAATAGTAAAAGAACTATGCATTATTATCCCTCTAGGACGCACGAGGGACCTCTACGAAATCTGTTAGGGAGCTGGTGCCCCAGGCTGCCACAGACCTAATTTAGGCCTGCCCCGGGCCCGAAGTAGGCCCGTACGAGGCCTTAGTACGCACACCTCCCTTTTGTTCCCTTCTACCTCCCTTCGGTTCCCTTCGGTAGGCAATATAGACATTCGTATACAGACTGCTTGTACGTGTTAGCTACCACCTAATCACACTCCCTTATAGTATATTGCCTCTTAACCTATAAAGGGATTAGCCGTACCAAGCACTAGAGCAGGTCCGATTCAGTACCGAAACTATGCTACTAAAGGGCAAACCGGCCGAACGTTCGGCTAGACGTATAGGTGGATCCACCCGCCTATCGGCCGAGCTAGAGAATCGATCCGATACTAGAACGGTAGATTAGCGGATACACGACGACGACGAAGAACCCGATTTAGAACGGAACTAGACCCTAACGAGCCCTGGAACAGAACTAATAGACCCGGACACCGACTCTAACTATCTTTAGGTCCCTCGACATGTCCGCAACTACCTTTAGTCCCTTCGATAGAAATCTCTAGACGGCATGAATCCGGAGGAAAGGATAGAGCACGTAAACGCGAGAAGAGACGTTATAGCTATCTACGAGATAGAACTAGACCTAATCAAAAAAAGGAAAAGGACAACCTCGAGTATAGACCTAACGCATCGCGGACCCAGGCCTAATTCAGACCCGATTTAGAGCCTTCTTAAGTTAGGGCCGGGATACACTCTTAAAACCGCTACCCTGGAGGCCCTCCGCAACTAGATTAGTAACTACGAAAACCGCTTCCATTTCTACGACGTGCTAGACAACATGCTAGCTAATTATCGCTCTCGCCGCACTGCCTAGGCGATCGAAAGGGTTAGGCTAAAGGACCTCCGAGCAGCTATTGTGCGTTACCAGTCCCAAAACCCTAAGGACTACTCGGAAGACAGGGTATTCGAGTAGAGCGACCTAAAGGAGGTACTCCGTAACCAGATTACACTAAAGGCTATACGCATAGCGGAGCTAGCTAATTAGTACTAGATGTGCAAGCAGCTCCCAAACTAATCTATCGGCAACTTTTATACGCATATGTAGGGGCTTAAGGCTCGCATAGACGTAGTGCTAATAACCGCACTAGAGGAACGAGGAAACCGTAAGGGGTTCTATTACTCTAAGCTACTAGAGGACGTAAGAAGCGAGATCGATAGAAACGAGAAGCTCGCGAACGCGTTCGACGTCGCGGAACTTATATAGGCCGCGTCGGTATACGAGAACGTGCTCTTCCCTAAGGGAAGACTAAGGGCGAGAGACACTAGGCCTAAAAAGGACTAGGAACAGGCCTAAAACGGACCTTTAATAGGCTCGAACCCTCTACCGGCACTAAGAAGTAGGGGCGCTAGCTTCCGACCTAGATAGTAAGGGGGACGCGGAAACTTCGCGAACTATAACAGCCCCGTATTAGGTATAAATCGCACCCCGACCGGCAATAAGGAGTAGGGAAAAGAGTAGCCTTAGTTGAAGTTGTAGTTGCACAACTTAGCTCCCTTAAACTGGGGCCAAAATCGAGAGGGAGAGAAAGACGCCTTACGATTAACGTGGACATTCGCGGCGGAGATAGGAAGCTACATACGCTAAAGGCTCTAGTCGACTACGGAGCGCAGATTAACCTTATCGCGCAATATTAAGTACAATCGCTCCAGATACCTAGCAATAGAGCGCCTACACCGCGTGTTAAGTTCCTTAATAACTACTAGATAACGGTTTATAAAGGTTACGATATTGCAGTCCTAGCTAAGGACTCTAACGGGGACGAAAAAGGGGTGAATTAGACCTTCTGGGCAGCCGCCTTTACTAGGTACGACATAGTGCTCGGATAGGACTAGATCCTCGCGGCTAATCCCCTTATTTACTTCCGGTTAGGAAGATTCGTATAGGCAGCCGGCGATAATAAGGAAGGAGACAAGGAAATAGAAGCGGACGACTAGCCGTAAAGGGACCACCCTACGGGCATAGCACTGTACGCTATCTTTAGTAGTAAAGCCGCCGTTAAATAGAACGGATAGTTCTTAGTAGGCGCGGAAGTCGGGGAAGACGAGGATTAGGCCCTGTTTATCCCCGAAACAGTCGACATTAACGCCCTAGACAGTGCTATTATAGAACCGATAGCAATCCACGCCGACTAGGACAAAGATCTGACGGAGCTTAACCCTAATAGACAATGCGAACACTAGGTCGCGGCTCTATTATGCTACGAGCGATATCGCACCGCCTACGAGGGCTAAACGGGCCTCGAGGAACTCCTAAAGCAGGTCTATAAGACTATGCTCGCGGTCGCCGCGGTGGAACAAGCGGACATTAACCGGGTTCCTACTAAATACCGTAAATACGACGTGTTTAGTAAGAAGCTGGCCGGCATTATCGCTCGAAACAGCTAACATAACTACGCGATCGACATCGAAGAAGGGAAAACCCTACCGTAGATGCTAATATACAACCTTTCGCAAAAAGAACTAGCAATCCTACGGGAATACCTTAATAAGGCCCTGAAGAAGGGCTGGATTAGGCCTAGCAAGAGCCCTTATAGGGCACCGATCCTCTTCGTTCCCAAAAAGGACGGCGAGATGCGCCTATACGTAGATTACCGCGGACTAAATAGAGTTACGGTGAAAAACCGGTACCCGCTCCCCCTTATTAGCGAGATGCTAGACCGCCTAAGTTAGGCCCGAATCTTTACTAAACTAGACCTTAGGGATGCCTACTATAGGATAAGGATTAAAGAGGGAGACGAGTGGAAGACAGCCTTTAAAACAAGGTATAGTCTATTCGAATACCTCGTTATGCCGTTCGGGCTAGCTAACGCGCCCGCTACCTTCTAAGCCTATATTAACAAGGCCCTTATAGGACTAGTAGATACTATATGCGTAGTGTATCTGGATAACATCCTTATCTACTCGAAAAACGAGATAGATTACCGACGCTATATTAAGCAAGTCCTTAAGAGGCTCGAGGAATGGAAGCTATACGCGAAGCTAACTAAGTGCGAGTTCTATACTAATCGTGTGGAGTTCCTTAGGTTCGTTATTACGCCCTCCGGCATAGTTATAGACGAGAAAAGGATTAAATCGATCCGTAACTAGCTACAACCCAAGTCTTATAGAGACGTACAGGTGTTCCTAGGGTTCGCAAACTTCTACCGGAGGTTTATATATAGGTACTCGAAGATTGCGAGACCCCTTAACAACATGCTGTCCGGTAGCTAGGTAGTAGAGGGAAGGCGTAGTAAGAAGCAAGTAATCCGTAGACCGTTCGAGTAGAATAAGGCCTCCGATAGGGCGTTCTTAGACCTAAAACAGGCCTTTATAGATGCACCCCTGCTTTAGCACTTCGATCCTGCCCTACTAATTATAGTAATTACCGACGCATCTAATACGGTATACTCCGGCATCCTACTATAGCTAAGGGAGGACGCGGAGGGCGACCGCTATTAGCACCCCGTAGCATATTACTCTAAGAGCTAGGTAGGACCGGAGATCCGATATCACACGCCTAATAAAGAGCTAATAGCTATATTAGAGTCGTTCAAGCACTAGCGGCATTACCTCGAGGGTGCTTTACACCCGATTTAGGTCCTAACCGACTACTACAACCTGCGGTACTTTATAACTACGAAGACATTAAATAGGCGCCAGGCTCGCATTGCCGAGACACTCGCTACATACGACTTCGTTATCGAATATAAGCTAGGGAAGTTAAACCCTACGGACGGCCTATTACGCCGTCTAGACTACTTCGTAGGTTTTAAGGAAGGTGCGAAAGAGGATAAGATGCAGGGAGCCCTACCTATCCTTTAATAGTCGTTAAGAACGCTGCACCTAGACAGCTCTGTTCTAGACCCTAGAGAGGCCCCCTAGGGCCCCGTAGTAGCATCGGTATAGGAGAACCTAGATATAGATAGGCCGGAGGCCTATGCCGATAACACGGCGGGAACACGCTTCTTAACCCGAGAGTAGCACGTATACGCCGTTTATAGCGTCGAGGACGACACCTCGATTAGGACATCTATGCGTATTCCTTATTACCTCGTCGCTGCCGTAGTAGAGGGGGAGATAGCGAACTCGGCGGACCTACCGACTTCATTTATCGACTTAATTAGGGATGCCTAGCAAGCGGATCCTTCTATGTAAGAACGAAGAAGTTAGATAGCCGTATAGAGTTTAGGCGTAGCCGCCTTAGCCCCAAATTAGGCCCTAGGCAGACCTAAATTAGACCGGGACCTAGTAGAGGAGAACGACCGGTAGGCGTTCGACTTAAGTAGACTCCTACGGTGCGATAGGAAGGTTTACGTCCCCAACTCGGAAGCACTAAGGAAGGAAATCCTCCGACGAAACTATAATAACCCTACCGTAGGCTACTATAGTCGTTAGCGCACGTAAGAAATTATCGCCTCTAAGTACTACTAGAAGGGAGTAACGAACGACGTTAACAAATACGTTAAGACATACGATGTTTGCTAACGAACCAAGACAAAACACTACAAGCTATACGGTCGGTTACAACCCCTTACCGTCCCTAGCGAGCCGTAGAAGTTACTATCGATAGACTTTGTCGTCGGCCTACTACCGTTAAAGGGATACAACGGCAAGATGTATAACGCCGTGTTAGTAGTCGTCGATAGACTCTCTAAGTACGTCCGGTACTTCCCTATAAATAATACGATCGACGCCTACGCCTTAGGAGACCTAATATACACCCGCATTGTATGCGAATTAGGCCCCCTAGAGGAGATAGTATCGGATCGAGGGTCGGTGTTTACTAGTACGTATTAGAGCGCACTATGTTACTACCTATCGGTTAAGAAACGACTAAGTATAGCGTTTTATCCCTAAACGGATAGTTAGACGGAGCGAACAAACTAGTAGCTAGAGGCGTACCTTAGGATCTACTGCAATTAGGACTAGGACGACTAGGCAGTGCTACTTCCTACTACTGCATACGCACACAACACGAAGGTTTACTCCGGGTCTAAATTCACCCTAATGCGGGTCGTATATAGGTCTAATTCAGGCCCTATTAACGGGATCCTGTCGAAAGAATTCCCAACTAAGGGACTAACGTCTAAGGCGAAATCGCTAGCCGACGTAGCGCGCGAATACATCGCCCGTAGAGATAAGGAAGTTACGAAAGCGCGTAAGAACCTCGAGAAGGCGGCTCTCTTATAGAAGAAATACTATAACAAGACGACGGTAGCTAAGTACTATAACGTTAGTAAAAAGGTGCTGTTGTCTAGAAAGAATATCGAGACTAGGCGGCCGCATAGGAAGCTGGACAACAAGTTCTTAGGACCCTTTACTATTACATAACGCATTAGTACTTAAGCCTATCGACTGGATCTCCTACCGTCGATAAAGCGCTTCCACCTAGTCTTCTATATGTCGCTGCTAGAGCTATACTATGCCCGGGAGGGATACAAACTACCCCCTATGCAGCCCCTTTAGGATAATAAGAACGAAGAGGCTAAGTAGGAAGTCGAGGGGATCCTTAAATGTAGAGGCGGACGAGACACGAGGGAATACCTAATTCGGTAGTTAGGATACTCCCCGGAGTACGACGAATAGTTACCTACGAGTGCACTAGAAGGAGCAAGCGAACTGGTTAAAGAGTTTGAGATTGAACATACGCGGCTAGAGGCCCTAAACGGACCTAAATTAGCCCTAGATTACACTAGTAGCAGGTTCCCAAAACGCTAAAAGAAGGAATTAACTCGTAGATAAAATCGCATGCTTTTGTTTGCCCACCCTTACTACCTAAAGAAACAAACAACGCTACTAGCGCGCCGGCCGGAGTGTTCTAAAATACGGACTAAGGAGTCTAACGATCCTATAGGCTATAGGGACTAATGTCTATAACTGCCGCAGGTTGCTCTACCCTTACTACCTATCTAGCCCTATACTAGCCCTAAGCTAGTACGCGAAAGGGCCCTAGTACACTAAGCGCTGCTGCTTAAATAGCAGGTTGCGCACGGTGCGCTACTCTACCTCCGTATCCGCGACGATGTTAAACGGCGTTAAACTTAGCATACTACGGCCGGCCTCGAACGACCGCTCCTCTATCTCCGCCTCTATACGACGGTAACGGCGATACGCTAGCTACTACTTATCGGAAGGCTTCGAAGAGA
>JALRMM010000414.1:0-30690 GCA_026122155.1 Zymoseptoria crescenta
ATAGTAGCTATTAATAATTTATACTTAGTTATTAAGAAAACTAATAACCTACTAAGATAAAAGTCTGGGAGGGCTCAACCTTAATATCGCTCGTAATGTCACTCGATTTAATTAATTACCCAAACCCTAACCCTATGCTATAAAAACGCTAAATGTCGTTGTAGGTATCCGTGAGATTAATTATAACGCTACACATAGTATTACCTAGTCCGCACCGGTCCTGGATCTACTCCGCCCTATTAGAGGATAGCAATTCGAGATTCGTTTACGGCATTGCGTGCCCGTTTAAGTACTAGTAGATTAGCATTGTATTCCTCGAATATACTATGCGTAATATTAGCAGTAATGTTAGGCGTAATGTTACGGGCGAGGACGTACGTCTACGGTGCTAGAGCTCTGCCGGTAGTTATAGGAGTCCGCCTTGTTAATGCCGAAGAGATCGATGCTAAGGTCCGTGTTAATCTTAGTGTAGATAGTGTACGACGCTATTGGGTACCTTGCTTCTAACCTCGCCTACGACCTTATAGGCTATAAACGCGGGACTCGTGTTCGATATTTTGTACCTACTGTTATATTATAAAAGGTGGGGGAGGCGGTAGCCTGTTATTGTCTATATTGTTATCGTTGTCGTTATAGTCGTTATTGTCGTCGACATTAGGGTTATAGTTAGGTCCACGGGCAGCGTAGCCGGCACTATCGGGGGCACTACCGGGGGTACCACCGGGAGTACTACTACTACCGGCGGCGCTAGGTCCTCCGCCCTAGTTAGGATCCCGCTGCTGCTCCTAATATTAGTTCCATTTCTTTTCTATTCGGAGGGCTAATAATGTTAGCCGTAACCTTATATATAGTGCTAGGGATTGCCTTACCAGCACGCCGAAGATTCTTTTCTAGCCGTTTCTGGGCTAATAGATCTTTCTAGTAGGTCCACTGCCCCGTCTTTGCGCGACTAACCTACTAACTATAGGCACGGGCGTCTATAGTCTTACCTAGGTCGTGCGCAAGGACAAGATTACATCCTACAAAGAGTAAGTAATGTTATGCATAAGATTACGCGTGGGGTTATACGTAAGAACAGGGATATTACCTTTTCCTAAGGACTGTCCTATCTAGCCGGACTACTCGTTTGAATTCGTATCCGGTCGTTTACTGTCCCAAATATCCCTAGGCACACGCGAGAAGTAACCGGCGATGCTATACGCGATATACTCGCTATTCTTGTTCTACGCCTAGTTAACCACGGCCTAATTCGGATGCACTAGAATAATGTTAGCTATAATAGAGCTTGCGAGGTTACCCGTAATATTATGCACGAACTTATTAGCAGATTAATAGCTGCTTGATATTCCTCGTAGGTCTGCGTGCCTATAAGTCCTTTTATAATTACAACAGCCGGTTGCAAGTCGACGCTTTTCCTAAATACTTCGTCGATATTGCGAAAGAAATGCACGCGATAGATTATAAGAACATCCTTAAGATGTTCTCGCTAGTCTCGCCCTGGGTTTTGGTAGGGCAGTTTAATGTCTTCGAGGTATTAACCGAGGCCTTAGCTGTTATTAGCTTTAGCATCACACGTAAGCTCAGCCGTAAGCTCGGTTATAATCTCCTACGTAAGATTACGGCCAAGACCGGCTATAGCTTTACATACCTAAATGTTGTTCTCCGGACTAATTACTCTTTACACAAGCAAACCCATGGCCGTGTATATGCCTCTATAGAATATATTCTTACCCGAGGATATTAGCAAGGGTATAGAAGACCCGGTAGAAAAGTCGTCTCTAGAACTAATCGCCTCGGAAATTACTATACACCCGGTAAAGGACAAAGACTATATAATAATATTAGTCGTAACTATATGCATAATGTCGGCTATAAGCTTACTGTGTCCCGAAAACCCTTTATAGGTAAATAGAACTTCGTTGTCGTAGGTAATGCGGTAATTAACACGTTTGAAGGTTATATTAATCTCGAAGGCATAGCGGCCAGCCTAGATTTGTGCTTGTTCGTTAAACATATAGGTAACAATATATTGTTCCAGGTTATCGCTGTACTAGATGTCGCGAAGATATCGCTAATATTAGGGCTGTTATTAGTTATAATATTATGCCTAGCCCTACGCGTGTCCTTACCTAGTCCCGCGGCTTCTCTTAATCCTGGAGCCACATCTAATGTAGTGTTTCAATCGATCTCCCGCCTGGCTATAATAGTATCTTCATCTTGCGGATTATACTGCCAACGATATTATTATAGCAAAGAGCCTTATAGACACCCTCTATTGTCTCGACATTATGTAACTTTATCTATACTTTTACTAATAGGTTCTTCCGGAAGGTGTCTAATAATGTTAGTCATGTTGTTATGCCGGATATGTTGTGTAATGTTATATACTCGTCGTTATAGCTGGATCCCTCGTAGCAACTAGCACATTCCAAATTTCTTCGCGAATCTGCTTAGGGAGCTTGTTTGGGCCGTTTAGCGGGTAATTGTGTATACCTTCTGCGACGACAATAATCCTCGGCATTGCATCTAAGTCGAATAGAACAATCCAGGTAAACTTAACTTCGCATAGTACGCGTTAAGAGATAAACTGCCCGACCCCTATTAGGTAGTAATTGCCTATAATGTCGGGCCTTAGGTTAGTCGTGCTATTAGGTCGTACATTACAGATAACCTTAGGTATAGGGTTAGGACTAACCCCATACGTAATAGTATACGTAATGTACGTCGGGATGTTATGCGTCTTACTATAGGTCTATCTCCTTGCCTAGTTTCCTTCGTATACGCAGCATTCGTCTTAGTCCGTAGTAAAGGCATTGGGGTTATAAAAGAGCTCCCCTAGTCGTTCGAAACTAACTAGTGAATTAGGTAGATACTATCTCGTAAAGTGTGTTAGTGTATTGTGTGTCTACTACGTGCATCGAATAGAGGCACCGAATCTACCGAAGAGATCCTAATGTTATGCGTGAGCTCCTCTATAATACTATCGCTAACCTTACCCGTGTCCTAAAGCTTACTAGGTTTTAATCGTGCTCGAAGACTAGTCGACATATTCCTTCGATCTAGTTTGTATAACCGCGAGAGTCTAAGAATCGACTCCGGATTGCTATAAACTCGATATTTGCTTTTATACGATCGTCTTGTTTCTCGAAGGCGCCGGCGCCTTGCCGCCGACGTATTGCTTAATACTATAGCTACTCTCGCTCGTTAGCTTTTAAGTAAGTACGGTTAATAACCTTACCGATAGCATGCTCGTAGTGCTTAATCCCGTTGTATTGCTTTACAAGTCGAAGAACTTGTATTCCACTAAGGTAAGGGCTTGTCGACTTGTGTAGACCTTTAATTCTTCGGTTCGAGTACTGGATCTGGGCGACATTATAAGTATAGTTACGAATAACATTATTCGTTAGGTGTTCCGTAATATTACGCCTAACTTCACTTACCTGCCCTATAATTACAGCCGGAATTTTGTTGCCGATAGTAGGGAGGATATCGGGGATAGTACGAGTATCGATAATATAGGCGATACTATAAAGTGCAGTCCGAGGATACTCGGGTATAAGCACATAATGCTCGATTTTAAAAGCCTTTATCCGGTCGGAAAGGTTGTACTAAATGCGACCCTACTATAATATTAGTAGTGTTTATATAGTTAATACTATCGATAAGGTTACTTATAGCCCTATCGAGCAGCTTATACCCGCTCTAGTCCCTTAATCTGCCTATCGTAGTCGCGAAGTGCGAGAGTCTACTATGCTTCGATTGCTACGTGTGTAGCTGGATTCTATAGGTTTTATACGGCGATATAGCGGTTTTATAGCCCTTGTGCTGCTATTATTGCTTGCGGTATTAAAAGGAAGAAGCTATGCTTACAGTAAAAATTCTAATCTTATAGTAAAAACTCTAACCTCACAATTTCGGAGACTCCCGCGTTTAGCGTTATATGAGCTCAGGTTTTAGCGTTATGAGGTTAGTAGGACCCTGGTAAGTTCCATAACCTCCCGTCCCGTCCGGCAGTTATCGCTGAATTCGTGCCGCAATTAATGCAAATCCAATTAATTCCATTAACATTTAATGCAGTTACGTGGAAGGTGAAGCCTTCGGGCACATAGTAAGACACCCGACGTCGACTAATAATTAATCGACTAACTAGAATGTCTTTATCGACAAAACAGCTATTTAACTGCTGGAAATGCGCGACTTGTCTAACTTTATCCTACAAATTCCTAGCCGAGCGCTGCGTAGCAGTGCATTTCTCTAGGATAAGACAAGACGAGAAATACTTCCGAGGTGTGCAGTCCCGGCCTTTCTATTAGAACACATACTAATCGTTACCCAGTCCCTCGCCGCTAACACCTCCGCACCTACCCCTCTACTTTACGCAACGCTCCTTGTCTTCAAAAGCATCGCCTAACATAGGATGCTTTTGGAAGACGTGTATAGCTAAGGAGGTATTTAGGGAGAAGAGTGGACAGGAGGGTAACATTTAATCGAGCGGTGCTTAAAGGTTAGCCCGAAGGAGGCTAGACGTATTCGGCATAGTAGCGGAAGAGGCCGAAATTCGAGACAGCTTGGACCCTAAAACGACGATGCTTAGCGTTTAGCTTTACTCTATTACTTCACTTCCTATAGGTATAGTAGCTATTTCTGGTTACGGTGGCGCTGGCTATATAAATAGAAAGGCGGACAATACGATAGAGAAAAGTAACAATAGGAAGGAATGCATACGAGAAATTCTTAAAACTTTACGACGTAGACGTAATGTTTACTACCCTATAAGTTTACTACTACTACTACTACTACTACTACTACTACTACTACTACTACTACTCTCGACCGCCCGCTCCAACTACTATACCTAGCCCGCCGTCGCGCCGCTCGCTCTCGCAAGCTATAAGTAATATCGGCGGTAGTATAGTTAGTAGTATCTAATACTATATATAGTATACTTTCTTCGAAGACGCTACCGTTTAGTAGAAGCGTACCGCTAAGAGTAAGTAAATTAATAGCGAATCCTCCTCGTAACGTAGTATCTAACTATATATATAGAGATTCGTTAGTTTAAAAGCGGCTTTACTTTTACTACCCGCCGTAAGTAGGTTAATTTCTATCTATAGCGTATATCGTACTATAGATATAAAACAGCTAACTCCTAATAGCGCCGCCCGCGCCGCCCGCTACGCTACTACCCCTCCTCTAGCCCCTACGCCTACTCCTACTTATACTCCGGCTCCGCTAGCCTATAACCCTACGTAAGTATACTTAGGAAGAGAGACTAAGAAAGACTTAAGAGCTATATAGCTATAAGCCGATATAGGAATAGTAGCTAATATATTACGTAGTCCCGTAGACGACGACGATAACGATAATAATAATGCTAGGTAAGTAATTCCTTTCTTAAGTAATAATTACTACCGAGAAAACAATTACTAACCGACTCCTATAGCTTTCCTATACCCGCTACTACCGACGACAATAACGATAACGATAATAACGACGACAACGATACTAGGTTAGTTATTTCCGTCTATAGCTACTTTATAACGACTAACTATATATATCTATAGCCCTCCTACCGCCGCTACGCCCGCTCTACGCTCTATTAGTCGTCCGCCTAGTTCGGGTATAGTACCCTTACGCCGCCCGGTATAGTAGAACTATTAGGTAGGTACTCTACCTTTTCTATTTATAGTAGTAATCGTACTATAGATAAAAATTCAAGCTAACCCGCGCGCGTATAGTAGTTAGTAACTCCGTTCTATTAGGGTTAGGGCTCGCCGGCGTCGTAGCGCCGGTAGTCGCGTATCGGTCGCTACTAGGAGCTTAGCTAGTACTAGCCGACTCCTTACGCGAACTACGCTAGTAGGCCTTAGGCCTAAGATTATATAGTAGAGATAGGCGGTACCGGCCCCTATAGTATATATATCTAGCGTAGGGATATACCGGTATCGTCGTACTAGTAAATAGTTTAGAGAGCGGTAGTAGCGTCTAACCTACTAGGCGGGCGTACGTATAAGACCGTATAAACTATTAACGATAGAATGCTTCCCTTCGAGGTATAAGACGTAATTAAATAAGTACTAGATCGTTCTCTCGTTAATGTTCCCTTATCCTATAACTCCTAACCTTAAACCGTACTATTCTCCGGCTAGTTTCTATTTATAGTACCGGTTATACTATAGACGTAAATGTAATAGAGATTAGACCGATAGACGAGGAGGTAGGTATACGACGTAGCCGGGTAAGGACTAGCTACGACTACGAACTACCGAGCCGTACGTATTCGTAACGGTAATACGCTATACGAGTCGTTAGTTCCAATCCGTAGTTTATATTATAGCGAGATAGCTAGTACTAGCCTAAAGTCGCTCCAAATTAAAGGTATCCTTAAATAATAGATCTTCTAGCTTCTTAATACGCGATATAGCGACGTAGAATAGTAGTACGTTCTTTTTACTAGTAGTAGAATTAAGGACAGCCTATAGAAGTGTTATACCCTACGCCTTATAGATAGTAATAGCGTACGCGAGTCGGATAGGGAAGTTCGTACGGGTACGGGTTTCGCCTTTATAGAAGAAGGAGCGCTAGGACTATTAGCGGGGGTAGAATTTATGTTTATAGCGGTAACACTACTATAAACGGAAACTATAATCCCACCTAAGATCGAAATACCGGGATTATAACGAACTAAGACCTACGAAACGAATATTCCTCGATATACAGTCTATTATAGCTTAATCGCGGGACTATAACAAGAAGGTAGTAGGGCTAGGTAGGAGGATCCGCTATTAGCGATAAGCCTACTTTCTATACGATGTCGTATAGGCGGTACTCGGTACTATTAATAATACTACGCTCGGTCTAGAGGTTCTAAAGGATTATTAGCTTATAACCGATGCTAAGGTTAATACGGTTCTCGAGGTAGCTAGCCTTAGGAGTAGGTACCTTAGTAGCGACCGGATAACTATTCGATGCGAGGTACGAGAAGATAGGCTACCCGCTATTACGTATACGAGTAAGGCTATATACGTCCGCATCTACGTTAGTGCCGTATAGGCGGATAGCGTCCTTAAACTAGTAGTAGACCGGATGCTAGAAATTGAAGTTCGACTAATTAGAGATTATTAGTACGCTAAGTATAGTAAGGATTTTTGTCTATAGTAGTTAATGCACTATAAATAGAAATTGCGGGGATACGAACTATATAACGTATAGACAACGTACTCTAATACTCCGATGTAACCTCGGTATTACGAAGCCCTTTAAGGATAGATGCGAAATCCGTACCGCTAGTACGCTAGCGCTACTATACGGTTAGCTTAACGGACTTAGTAAAAGCTCGATACTTATAGAATCTATACAAATCTTCTATAGACACGCTACTAGCCTCCTTCGGTCGGTTAGTAACGCTAAAGAACATAGCCTTATCGTTAATCGGAGGGAGCTACTAGAAGTTACTAAATAGTAGAATGCTAATACTACTAAAGAGTCTATCGGTAACGAAGGCCTACTTTAATCGAAGATCGATCTAATATAGTGTTACTAAGCTAACTATACTCTTTTCATCGATAATTAGATACCTATAGTCCTAAAGGCGTCGCTATATGTCTACGGCAGCGGCTGCTAGAAGCTTCTTAAAGGGTTAATTAATAGGAAGCTTAAGTAGTAAGTAGAGGGTGCTGCCGTTAATATTGTACGCGGTAGAGCCGGTAGGTGTAGCACGAAGGATCGTAGTAGTCGTATAAGGTAATAGGACCTATAGTAGTTAGACTCCTTAGTCCGATCCGTTAAGTTTATGTCTATAGTGCGATTGCTACTATAGATACAAATGCGTACCTACAAATAAGCCGAAAGTGCTTAAATAAGGAAGGACTTTCTAGTACTAGCCCGACCGTCTATATTATATAGTAGCTATTCCGGCGGAGTAGCACTATAGAGCGCGGACTTATAATAGTTTATTACCTTATTATATACTAGCCGCTACTCTACGGACAGCATGTTAACTATATTAGGGGATTAGAAGGCTACCTCCGACTACTTTAGATAGGTAGCCTTCGCTCGCTCCTACTAGCTCGATTAATAGATATCTAGCTCCTATCTAGGAAGCATCTCTATAACTGGATCCTACTACCGCTAATACGTACTAATATAGAAGTCCTAGTCGTATAGCTAGTCGTCCGTCCGCTTACTAAGATTATTCGGATCCTTACGCCGTACGGCTAGATTCCGATAGATAGTCTATCTAGCGAGTAGCTCTATGCTACCCGCATTACGCTCTAGGCGTTGCTCGCTAGGCTCGAACTCCTCGTCTTTATCCGCCTCCTTAAGAACCTTATTTATATAGTCGAAGGAGTAGTCTTCGTAGTGCTAACGGTAGGACTTATACGCGTCTACCTACGTAGCGTACCTATCGTATAGAAGCGTAGGGTATTCCCGGAAGGGATAGTAGAGTACGAGCTTTATACGGTAGAAGTGCTCGTAGTCTAGGCTACCGGGCCCGGCTAAATATCTATAAATAGGCGGTCAATTTTTAGTTATAGTATAAATCGTACTATAGACGGAAATACCTTAGCTAGTAGTAAAGTATACGATCGGGAGCATTTGGCCGAGGACGGGGGCTTTTACCCTTCTAGTACTTAAAGGTTATAAGGAACTCGAAGAAGCTAGTGTTCTTACATTTATCGGGCCTTATCTTATATTTTTCTAGAGGCGTCTAGCTACGTTGAATCTCCTTACCGCTCTCGTCGAGTTCTATCAATATACTAAGCTAATCCTTAGTACGACAGTCTAGCCCGACCGACTTACGGCTACCTATCGATAATAGTAAGCCGAAGAGGATATATAAGACTTCCTACGCTAACTAGTCTCTTTCCGTAATTAACCGATTAATCGTCCTAACGGCTAGTAATAACGCGGGCTAGAGGTAGGTCTAGGTTAGTAATATCTATCTACACCGTAAACACTACTATAGCTAAAAATACGTACCCGATTCTTATTCAAAAACGGTACTAGACTTCCGGCGATCTATTAATAGGTTAACGTCGTAGGCTCGTTCTTAGTCGCGTATTTCCCGACGTAGTTAATTACCGCCTTTATAGACGTATAGGGAGAGATATCGCTGTTCGCTCGCTAGGCTAGTGTAACCGTAGGGCAATACGCGTTTATTATATAGTCGTTCGAGGTAGCATTAAATAGAGGGTAGTGGGGATTACGATTACAATTAGTCGTTATAGGCCCGGTAGCGCGAGGGAAGTAGAATCGACACTTCGTCGGCGTATTAGGTAGAGCGCCTCGCACCCTATATTAATAGTAGCCCTATAAAATATTAGACTCCTTAGTCCGTATTTTAAGACGGGCGGCTAATTTCTATCTATAGCGGCAATCGCACTATAGATAGGAAATTACGCCCTACTAGTACGGGAGAAGAAGAGAAGAAAAAGAGGTAGAAGGGGGTGTATAAATACACCGTAGCGGCGGTAGCAGTAGTAGCGGTAGTAGTAGTAGTACGATAGAGGTAACGAACGATAGACATACTTACCTTACTTCCGTCGTACGAGTACTACTATACGCAATTTACGACGTCCGATAGATCCTCGAGGGTGTTAGTTAGCTTATTAGTAGTAGTGTTATATACACCTCGAGTGCTAACACCGGCGCGAGCCCTACCTAGCTAAGAATTAACCGCGACGATATACTTGTCCTAAAAGGTAGTAAACGCGGCGCGCTCCGTCTCGTCCTAGATGTTACTATATACCTCTAGTATAATACGCGGATCGTACTATACGAAGCTATAGACGTACGTACTACCGCGGCCTTAAAACTCGTACCTAAACTAGTAGTTAACGATGCCGAACTTGGGCTTAAGGACCTACGAAATAGGTTAGCATTTATATCTATAGTAGAGAGCGCGCTATAGACGGAAATTCCGGATTCCGGATTACGGATTACGGATTACGGACCTACTCGAAGAACGACGTAAAGTAGTCGTAGAAGTGCTAGGTTATAATATACGGATTATTACGGAGGTTCCGGCGTCTAATATCGAGTCGCTTAGCATCTATACTATTCTTCCACCTCTCGTAATTAGGGAACAGTCGATATAGACTATCCTACTATATGTCGGCCGCGCTAAAAGTAAAGAAGAAAGCGGGTTTACCTACCGGGATTAGCGTTTCTATCTATAGTATTAGCCGGGCTATAAACGAAAATTGCTTACCTAATATATAAACATATAATGTTAGCTCCGATCGCTTTTTGTTCTAGAACGGCCGGATCCCCTTAATGTTCGTTAAGCTACGTACGACGCGATTAAGTAGGCGCTACGCCTAAACCGTATCCTTACGGAGGTAATTACATAGTTTATCTAGTGTTATTACGTAGCTATCCTTACGATTAATAATCTAGCGTAACCAGCTACTACTAATATTACGTATCTACGTATTAAACACCGTATAGCGGAAGCACTAGTAACGGGCGAACCGGCTATTATCGTATCGAAGGAGATGCTAGATCTACCTTAATAGCGGCACCTTCCTTAAGCGTAGGAGGGCCTAATCTACGAGCCCTTAAGGGAAGAGACATAGGAATGCGAGCGAGAAGATCCGTTCCTTATAGGCCTACTACGTTATACGGTCCTACTACGAATACCGTAGAGTCTATAGACGCGGCTATGCTATTACGGCTCTAAAATGCTTAGGATTAGGCTTTAGACCTATAGAATGTTAGACTCCTTAGTCCGTGTTTTTAGACTCCTTAGTCCGTGTTTTTAGACTTGAATTTCTATCTATAGTAGTAACCGCACTATAGATAGAAATACTTACTCTAAAGAAAATCTACCGCCTCCGTCTTACCGGGGAGGAGGTTTAGCACTACGGCACCCTCTATTATACCTTCGATGTTCGTACTATCCTTACCCTCGGGTAGTATAGTATTATCTTCTACTTCTACCGTTGTAATCTTATCTATAACCGTACTATCTTCCGGTAAAGATAGGAGTGCAGCCTAATCGATAGTAATATCCTTATACCTAGGGTAATAGTCGTAGAGATATTCGAGCTAGGCCTAAGTAGGTTAGTTTATAGTTATAGCGTAGATCGCACTATAGACGGAAATACCTAGACTTTATAATAGTTTACCGTAAACGATCTATAGAACTAGGCTATAAATTTACTATAATTAGGATCTTCTATATCTTACTCTAGCCGGATAAGAATAGTATTACACTAAGCCGGCAATCGTAGTAGCTTAGTAACTATATTAGGAACATTACGGGCGAAGGTTATAACGTATCCCTTATACCTCTACTAGGCGCTATCGATATAGACTATATATATACTAATATACATAGGAGCGATAAGTAGCTACTCGATATCCTCTAATACTAGTAGCTACGTAGGGATAGGGCCCGGATCTATGTTATTAGCGGAGGATATAAGGAAAGGCGCGCCCGATAAGAGACGCGTATTAGCTATCTTATAGCGCTAGTAAATAAGAGCGCGATCGATCTACGAGAGCGTTAATTCCTATTTATAGTAATATACGCACTATAGACGGTAATTGCCTACCTACCTTAACATTAAACTAGCGTTCCTTATAACGAGTATAAAACTGCGTCTACTTTAAACCTAAGTCCTTTATCTATCTCTCTACTCGGTCCTAGTCTTTCTCCGACGTAGCCGGTATATATAGGTTAGTACTACCGTTATACGTATAAGGAACCCTATATACTTGTTTATAGAGCTCTAAATAGAGGGTCTCTAGCTCCTCTATAATACGTAACGCTACTTACGCGTCTTTATCTAGTAGGGGAGGTAGCGGAGGTAGAGGCGGCGGGGGTAGAGGTAGCGGAGGTAGATCTAGTAGTAGTCGAGAGAGGATCTCGCGTTATTTAGGAATATATCGTCTAGTAGGTAGTATATTAGCGCGTCGTACGGCTATAAAGGCCTATCTCTCGGCGCGTATAGAGGTACTATTTCCCTAGGAAGTTTAATTAGTACTATAGAAATATTTGTCTATAGTAGTAATACTACTATAGACGGAAATCGCGGGTATACCGCTACGAGCCTAGAGAGAAACGCTACCTCGTTATCCGGACTTAAGCTATCTTAACGCGTAACTAGCTAGCTATTATTAGTACGGCGACGTTTAACGGCGCGGGTAGTAATAGTACGGTACTCGTTATAGACGGCGAACTCCTTACTAGTAGCGTTACGAAAGGAAGCGAGAGGTAATAGTCCGTTATAAGGTAGCTTTATATAGTGTTTAGAGGACATATAGGCATTATATAATTCCTAGTTATAGTAGACGTATCGCTATAAATAAAAATTCGAGAGTAGTACGGAATTACGTAGAATCTCTATAGTAATCCGCACTACTAGGGTAGTAATTCTACCTATATATTATAGCAATCTATAGCTCTATACGGCCGGGTTTACTAGCGTAGTAGTAACGGAAGTCGTAGCGCCTATAGTCGTAGAAGAATACCTAGAGGTACGTACCTAAAGCTACGTCGATGTAAGAAGGGTCTATAGCCCGCCTAGTCTCTTTTTTTCTCGAGTTTTTATCTATAGTCGTTAACCCGATTTGATTTTGTTTATAGTGCTACTATTACTATAGACAACAATTCGACTAGGCGGAGTAGAGTAAAGGAAAATTCAGCAGAGGATTACGTGTAAGGCGGCACGTGACGGCTACATTTTCAACTTTGGCTTACAGCCAATCAAAACTTTTGGGGGCCAAAATCCAGACGACTATTATAGGCCCTTCGGGCCAATAAGGAGGAGAACACGACGAGCAGGCCCTGACCGAGCCGGAGGAAACGGAGAACGATAAAAAGACGTATGCTTTGTTGGAGAATGGTACGCCATGTCCATCTTCGCGCAGACGCCGGCCGAGTCAGCTCTCTTCAAAGCCAATGCTCCTCAGACCAACGTTCCCTCGAGATCTCTACGTGCGTCTTGGCCGCTGCTGCTAGTGTTGTGCCAACAAAGCCAACGCTCAGGCTCCAATCATCGCTGTGCCGGTGAGCGCGCCAAAGACTCTCGCACCGTGAAGGTCAAGGCCCCGCCGAACCTTCCAATTGGGAAAGCATCGGTATGAATTCGATCACATTTCATGTGCCAGACACAGGCGGCCACTTCAGACCGATCGTGCTTGCGGCCACGCGCTCCCTCGACAGCGGTCATTGGACCCACGAATCATACGAGTTCCCACACCGACCCGGATTCTCCCACGGTGATAGTCTGACTACCAATCTCGCCGCCGGTAGATGGATCGGGAACGCAGAAGGCGGACGTGGTTGAGCAAGAGGGCGACGACGCGTGTGGTACATTTGTGCTGCGATCTGGCGAATGACTCGGAGATGGAGGAGATGGAGGCTTTACTGCAGGACAAGAGCGGAGCATAGTGATGCAGGGCCGGAGCCTGCGAGAGGAGGGCAAGGGAGAAGAGATGGCGTCTGCGTGGTTGTTCGAATCGAAAGGAGAGTGTGAAGTCGCTGTGTTGGGGAGGGCGTTGATACTTCCATTGCTCCGCTCAAAGTGCACTGCACGACTTGGATCCCGGAGGCTTGGATCGCTTGGTCTGAGCGACAGAACCACGGTATTGTTGCTGCTTCGATAGTCTCGTGCGCACATCCTCTCTCCACAATCATCTCCATTTTCTCTCGCCCGGATTGCACACTCCAAGCCACCGCAGTCAGCGTCCTGTGGGGCACTTTGAGCGGAACCGCGGAGGTAAGTCAGTGATGACACAGTCGAATGGAGGATGTTGTGCTCGAGTTATTTGATAGTCAGCCGGGAGGAATGGTGGTGGGTCGGACGGTCATATTTCGAGATAACGGATCGGACCCTCGGATATATTTTGCCTCACCGCTGAGCTCCCACGAGAGTCCGAACCTGCAACCCAACACCGCCTTTCTACCGCCGGATACCAGCTCCTCAACGCCGCTGCTCTGGTCTGAACGTCTTCCAGTACCGGTGGACGCCATGTGTCTGGCTATGACATTCCCCTACGCCAGCGATCGGCCGCAGCAGTTGCCAAACTACCGTGTCGCAAACGAAATACGGAAAGGTCTGTTCTTTCCAGCTGAAGCAAGGTCTGGGAGTTTCCTCATCGCTCGTGACGACAATCCGGCAGTCCATTGACATCACAACATCACATGCATCCCCGCCTCGCTCGCATCACCGTACGCCTCACCGAAACCCTCCCTGCAATGGCGACCCTCATCCGACCGACCGACCCGATTCAGAGCAAACTCTGTGGTGCATACAACAGTCACCCTGCGAGCATGTCGATCGCTGTTTGGCTGTACTCCCAGCGGCGAAGAACGGAACATGGCACACGAAAGCTATACGGGACACTGAATGGTCACCAGAGAAGGGGAGGCCGACATCGCTCAAGAAGGGGAGGCAGACGGCGCCAGAGTTGAAGAGGCAGATGACGGTGGAGAAGAAGAGGCAGACGGCGCTGGAGATGAAGAGGCAGACGGCGCTGGAGGTGGAGAGGGGTGTGGAAGGGGTCGGACGTCAATTGACTGGGCCGAGACAGGAATGAGGTTGGACAGGACCGTCGTGTCGATGACATGGGTAGGGAAGTGGATAATATGGCTCAAGGGCAATGCAGGATGATGGAAGGCTCTGATGCAGAGAATACCTGAGCATTGAATACGCCTGGCAAATGGCAAATCCGAGTTCCTACTCTGACCCGTCCGACTCATCTGTACTGGAATGCAATGGCGTTCGCATACGTCCAGCACGCCCTTGTCGCCCTAAATCGGTCCCACCCGGCCTTTGAGGCTGTTCGGCAACGGAATACTTCCAGGTACCGAGTCCCGGCGCGGGCAGACTCAGCTCAACATATACCGCAGTCACAGCCCTCGAGGACGCTCCCACATCCTAAGCCTACCATCGATTTCGACACCTACCGACTCCCAGCGCAAGCAGACTCGACTCAGCTCAACACACACCACAGTCCCATCCCAAGCGTACCATCGATCTCGACGCCTATCGATCCTGGCATGTACGTAGACCAGCGGCGAGAGATCGATGCTTCCAGGCTTGCCTCCTACCTTGCCGACTTTGACGAAGTACTGTCCATGTTGACAATGGATTCGCTGGACGGAACGGGGCGGAAGGAACACAAAGAGGAGGACTGGAGGAAGAGAGTGGCCGATATTCGGCGGATTGAGAGGGATACGGTGACTTTAGAGCCGAGTTGGAAGACTTCGGGGAGGAGAAGAACCTTGTGGGGATTATGAGTAGGCCGGTGTTTGACTAAGAAGGCGATTCTGGACTGGGCGGGGGAGGAGTCGGTGTTGGGGACACTGGACATCTAGGGCAAAGCTGAATGCGACCGGCAAGAGATCAAAGTTGAGTGAACTCGACGGAAAGAACATTGTTGGAAGGTTTCCAGATTAAAAAAACGATCGGAGGAATATCGCCATCCCTGGATCCGGATCTCTCCAAGGCACTGACACCGAACGGCGCAACCCTTCCCAACACCAGCATCGTACCAGCAGTACTCTCGGCATTGTATTGGTGAAAGCCCAGGCGTAATATCTGCCGACAACTTCATCATCATCAAAGCTGTCAGTGCCGAGCTTCGCAAGAAATCAAGGCTGGAGAGAAGTCAAGATTGCTTTCGGAGCTGGATCGTGCCATCCACTGGAAGACCTTGCTCGTCCGCACCTACATGAACACTCGGAAAACCATTCACTGCATGTACGGAGGTCGTACCAACGTCGATACGCAAGCGTGGGCTACAGCCTGCCAGAAGCCGCACGAGGACCGAACGAACTACATGTCGAAACCATGCAAGACTTCGTGACACTGGTTGAGCAGTTCATCAGCGCTGATCCCAGCGATCTTCGGTACGACGCTCCCGCGTTGGTCAAGAAGTTTGGCGAATCCCTCGACGATTGCAACTACTTTCGTAAAGGACTACCTCGTCACCGGTGGCGGCCGTGATCTCGGCAAGTCGAGTGGTTCATCTACGCCGATCTTGCTGGTCAGATTCGACTCCCTCCGAAGATGACTACGCCACTGCCGTTCAGTATTGAGCGCACTGGTACTGGTGCTGCTGCTCGTGAGGAAGATGATCGAAATGGAGGCATTGACCCTTTCCTCACGGCAATGATCAAAGTGGTCGCTGCGGTGCTCACATCTGCGGTCTTGACGGTGCCTTCGATGATGTCATCAACATGCCTTCGAGGGAGCTCGCCGCCTCCAGGGCTCCTCACTTCAACTCAACAGCAAAGTCGCTCAACGCAAGGTCACCTTCCAGAGCAGGGCCCAGCACAACGCCTCAATTCAGCGCTTCGACGACAGCTCTTGGCCCTCCTTCGATCCATCCAAGTTCGTCATGTCTGCCGCTGTCGGGATCGACGATAAGGAGGATGATGAGGACTTCAAGGAGAGCGACGAGAACTTCGAGGAGGAGGTGGACGAGGAGGTGTCTCAGGAGACACTCCACAGAAGTGGCCCACCACATCAACAACGCATCACCAGCTACTTCGGGTGATCAAAAGACCACACCGCTGGCCCTGAAACATCGCCGTCCAACACTTCTCAGCACCACCAGCACCACCCAGCACAAGTCACGACGCCTCGAACCGCGCCGCTCATTAGAAGTGATGTTGGCAATGTAAGTCAAGTTCGTGGTCCAGTCTAAACGGAAGCTAACCATACAATCACAGCCATGCGACATGCGCATAAGATTCAGACGCCGAGAGAGGAACTAACTTTCACGCTTTGTTCGCCAGAACTGCGAGCTCAAAGGGGTCATCGTAGGTTCGTTATACAGTGATCAAGATGCAGGGATCACGTACGGCAGTGGTTCCACCACATCGGCAGAGTTGGCACACCAGCAGAAAGACCAACGTACGCTCGACAGCATCAAGCTCTGATTCAAACACGCTGGTTTGCCCCGGAGTATTCCGAATCTCACGGCATATTCCTCTCAAGGCCCACCGAACTGGCAACAAAAGCCACCTTGACACTTCCGAAAGAATCCAGGTGGGCTCCCGTAAGTATCCCAGGTCATGCCTGACGGGGAGTCTGAGCAAGTCCAGTAATACGGTGTCTTTGGCGAGCAATGTGGCTTCGGACAAGTCTTCTACGCCAGCGTCGCGCGAGAGGAGGGAAGATTGGTCGAGTTGAGTCTTGTCGATTTGTTCGTACAGGCTGCTCCTCGTATGTGCTCCGCCGCTCCACCTCGGAATCCCTCACGGCCGCGGAGCACGCCGCCAAGATCTCCTCTAGTTCACACCGCCGCCATCCACTCCCAGATCTGCCAGGACCCACCTCCACCCCCGATTCCTTCATTCCGAACTCTCCTCCCCATCCCATGCTTCCATAACCGCGGCCCCGCTGCTATATCATCTCGCCGCAGCTGCAGCTGCCGCTTGATTGTTTTGCTGCAGTGACAGCTGTCGCTTTATCATTTTGCCGCAGTTTGAGCTGCCGCTAAATCGTTTCGCCGCAGTCACCGCCGGCCTCAGCGCTCACTTCGCCCACCTCGCCCACCTCAACGCCAACCTTGCCTCCTTTGCCGCTTCCTCCCCTCCCTGCTGACCGCTCTTGAAGGATCCACCACCATCCGCAGAACTCGCCTCGCGGTCTGGACCGGACCCGCGCACCCGAGCGAACAGAGGGTCCTGCCGTTGATCGAGTTTGTTCAGGCAGTTAGGGACGAATACCTCGCGGAGCATCATCCCTCCCTCGTCTCGTTGGAAGTCGATGATATTGAGGCGAGCCTGAGGCAGCATAATCGTCACCTTATGTAAGCTGGACATTTATCCGTGGACTGCCGACATGTTGCCCTCGCCGAAGCAGGTCGCAACATGCCAACGAACATGGCTGAGCCGAACAAGATGGAGTGCTGGCAGTACGAGAACAGCTGGACGACATTACTGGTACCTTACTTGCAGAGAGATCGCCTGCTGACTCTGGTGGAGTGAACGACGACTTGTCCGCGCGCGCGAGAAACACCTCGTTGACCGCTGGGCTGACCAGCTGCCCTGATCAAGAAGTTCTCATTGCCTTTACCAAACGACCGATACCAGCGCTTACCAGCATCCAAAACCTGCACTCCTCGAGATCACCGTTCTGTCACTTGCGCACCTTTCAGAGGACAACGGAGATACCGTCTACTTCCACCTCGTTGAGCCAGGGGTAGAGCAGCACAGGAGCGAGAATTCACAAGGAGGCTGAGCGCTTACAATACCCTGGCTGCACGAGCAAATGAGTGACTTTCAAAACCTCATCTACCCCCATTACCGGCCGCACCTCTATGTGCAGAGCGATTTTTCCACCACCTCCAGCGCGCTCTTGCAGCTTGGGACTGAGCCAATGCGTGCAGAAGCTTCCTTCATGTCAGCAGCGGCGGCTCCTCTCCGACGCCGACCACCTGCAGCGGGACCCTCCGTGCCCTTCACAGCGACATCTGCTTCACAACCGGCCGCCTCGGTGGCGGCGACTTCTTCCACCACACCGGTCACTAGATACCAGCGCCACAAGGTCAGTCAGGAATAGCAGGGGTGACTGCTTCGCCAGACCGATCATCTTCAGCTCCGCCAGTGGGCGCACTCTCTGGCATGGCCGCAGAGCGAGTGACGGGCGCACCTCACCCGCTTGGCCGTCTGCTGAATTGCCAAAGCTTCATGGGATTTTCAGGCCTGCTCCTCAAAGCGTTCTGGCAACCGCATTCTGCTTTCGTACGAGTCGTTTGCGCGAGTCTCCGGATCGCGCCGCAGCACGAACGACAGCAGCCTAAACTGCGACACCCATTGACAGCGATACCCAGTGAGAGCGACACCGATAGCACAGCGACTTTCAACCAGACCGGATCGACAGACATGAACAAGACTGCTATGAACGACCACTCCGTTTCCAACAGCCTCATCTACGACTCCACAGAATGACCACCGAGCACATAAGGCACAGAAAGTACCGCTACCGAACGCAACGAACACACCAATCACACCACCATCATCGCCATCCTAGCCTTGAGAGCGAGGAGTTCGGACCCAACAGAACCAGTACCGCTGCAACAATATTCCCACAATCGCTTTGAACAACAAGCTGAACCATGGCCACGTCCGCGCCGACCGCCGCAACTCGAAACAGCCCTTCACCGATCAAGCATGAGACGCGTCAAACACCAAGCACGAGTCTACGCGAGTACCAACCCTGGCGCAAAGGAATCACGACATCGCATCCACAACGAGCACCTGCAACCGGGACTGGAATCTTCTGCATTCAGTCGATGTCTCCAGGATTGAGGCAGTCGTACGTGCTCTCAGCACTGAATGGCTACCAACGTCAAGGACGCTAGTTTGGAGAGTCTGCGCCAATGTCGGAATGCCGGACAAGGAGGCAGGGATAACCGTGGCAGCGTCCACGCGAATTCTGGACAGAGCGACTGATTCGATTGCCACGTTTCACGACCCAGGAAAGAAGTCGCCGCAGTCAAGGACCTTTTGGAATCTTGCGGTGTCTGTGCCAAATCCGCATGACTAGCACAGTCAACTTTCAAGGACATGATCCGCGCCAACCTTCGGTCCATTGAGCGGGGGATCAAGCCCGGCCATACTGTCGATAGCAAAGGACACCGCATCAAGGATTGGCTAGAAGACGCTGCTGGAGCGATGGAAGACGCTTCCCCCACCAGTGCAGATACGATTTGGCATGCAGCTCGACAAGCTCGCCAATCGAGTCAAGTATCCAACACCACGAGCAAAGGTCAAGCCAGCATGTTCCCAGTGCTCGCCGAGAAGTTCCGTGGTGGGAACACGCCCTTCCTCCTGCTGCAGACCGGTGGGGCGTGCGATTCTCCGCTCTCGGCGGTGTGCTGCAGAAGTAGTCCCTTCGGCATGCTCTACAAACCCTTCATCGAGCAGAAATTCGCGGATCGGCCGATAACTTCAGCAGCACCGCCGAAGGTGCTTGCCGCATGTACCGGAGCGTACGACGCCTAAAGTCTTAACAAGCCGGTTCTGACGACACGACGCCCGCCGATCCCACACCTTTCGCCTCCAGCTCAGCTTTGCGCAGGACTGACGATCAGCGATGCCTCCTCCGAACCACCATCAAACCACTACCCGAACAATGGAACTTCCGGTTCACCTCCGCCGCCTGTCGCACATGAAGACGTCCTCTTTCCGACTGGACCACCGAGCCCAATCCTTGGAAGACCTTGCCGGCATCGCAGGCCCGGACATCCACTTCAACGGTGCTGACGATCTACCGACTGCGGCCCTGTGGGATTCAGCCTTTCTTGCCAACAGCGATCCTACTGCTATCTCCCCTGCCACCGGCAAATTTGCTACTGCTTCTCTCCTCACAAAAGCACTCCTCACAGCAACCTCCTCACAACAACCTTCCGCACAGCAAACCTCCTTGCAACAACTCGTTCCCGCACAACTGCCGCCCGCCCTGTTCTTGGCGATGAACTTTTCCTCATCCCGAGGAATGATGAAGAAGAAGAGCGACGCCAGGTCGGCTCCCCCGCGTGCCCTCTCCGCTCGCCGCTTCGCTCCGTCCAACGCCGCCGGCCCGACGCCCAACAAAGTCATCCTTCTCCCCACCCGCCTCCTCGAGCCCACCACACCGTCGTACCCGACCAGCAAAGGCCGACTGCCCAGGAAGTGCTGCTGCGCATTTTCATTCGGCCAAGACGTAGTTGAGAAAGGCCGAGTATGGGCGTTTTTTGGTGGAGATTGCGCTGGCGACGGATCTGGTGGTGGGGTTCGTTGCCGGTGGGGAGGAGTTGGGAGTGGTGGTCTCGCGAGGAAAGCTGGAACGTGCAAGCAGCGCAGGGTCAGCGCGACTGAAGACTGGACTGCGTACGATGCATAGATTGCACGCGGCAGATGCGAGGCCCAACGGGAAGGGCAAGAGGAGAAAAGGTGTGCACCGCGATCAAGTCGAGGAATTCTAATCAGGCATGAGGAGAAGAGGCAGATGCGCAGTACAACGACGATGGGCAATTGATAGATACCGCTCAATCGACGGAGACGAGGAAGACGTGCCCGAGGTGAACGATGTCACCACGCCGCGGGCTCGGGATGGCGGAGAGATGTACTCTCTGAATGGTCCATTGAACATGGCCGCCTTGGAGAAGATGACATTGGATGCAGATACTGCGCTGATCGCTCACCTTCCGCCTGTTGCGTCGGGCGGACGGAGCCTTGCAAACGATGTCTTGGACGGCGACCTTCAGGATGAGATCCAAGTCATGCAACGCTTCGGTTGATACCCAACACAGACTTACGCAGTCTCGAGCCACTCAAGCCGAGAATAATGGGTCGGGGGAAAACCTGCAGCATCTCGAAGGCACTGGGGTGACGAATATCAGCACACAACTTCAGGTCCTTCGACCGCAGATGCATTTCCTGACCGGACACATGACTGAACTGCGCATGCGACACGTGACATGTTCTGTCGCTCATCAAACGCAGAGGCAGGCACGACGAGCTTGGCGTTGGATTCGCTGCGCTTCACTTCACTTCACTTCCTCTTCTCTTCTACAACATTCACGTCCGACATTAACAACTGCCAGAATGTCCGTCACCAATCTGCTCTGCAACAAACTGGGCTTCCAATGCCACACCACCGTGGTGCCCCTCGAGATGGCTGAGATGGTCGATGCATTCCGCAGCATCGCCCAGGAGCTGGCCGGCACGAATGAGGCCCTCACGCTCATCATTGCCTTCGCATTCCTTGTTGTCCTCGCACTCCTCACCATCATCGCCATCGGTCTTACCGACGGCGACGTCCGCGGTAGTATGTCAGATTCTCTAATCCCGGCATCAGCAGTGACTAACCTACGACGGCCAGCCTACTGCGCTCGACTTGCCGTCATCGGTGCCAGCATCAACGGTGCTTTCTTCTACGCTGCTCACTCCCTTTCGACTACCTTTACCGCGCTCGATGTGCCCGCCGCCGCTTCCAGACTCACCGCCACACTGGGTTTCTACTGCTCGAACGCGGCCCATTGGACCGCCGATTCCGTCTCCTCATGCCGCAACGTCCTGGCGGAGCGCTTCGTCGGTTTCACCAACACGTCCAACTCTGCGGCTCAGAAGCCGGGTATTAGCAGCCCCGAGGCCGAGAAGGAGAACGAGAAAGACATTCTGATTGACTGGAACATGGTGGAGCTGATCTGAGAGAAAATGCTGTGCTTGCTGCCGTAAGGTCACAACAGAAGCGTGAAGGACAACAAGAAGACATCCAGGAGGACTGGCAAATACCTGTATGGGAAGGTACATGAACAGCAATCCCTCAGCGTACAGATCCCTTGTGCTAACTCTCTCATGCAGATATCGGCGAGACGGACCAGCGAAAGCTCACGAAAGTGTTGGACTGGTAGACTATGCTTTTTCACACTGCAGTTCGCAACGCAGGCTATGAAGAGGGAGGTTCACGTTGCAGCAGCGCTTCGGCAAAGGAGTAAGTAGCGGCACACGAGTAGTTGAATAATGCTATGCAGATTACTTTGAGACTCCACTTTGAGTACAAATGTGTAGCATTCAACTCTCGGAGAAGCCCAATACGCCGTCAAAGCAGACTTCGTGCTCGCAACGAATGCTTTCGCCGGCTGGACAGCTACCTACAGTACGTGTCCTCACATCGGCTACGCCACGCTCACCTAAGCAGGCAAAAGAGGGGAAGGATACTCAGCAGAAGCATTCCCAGCAAGCAGAAGTATGTCTATATACCCAGCCGCATGACCACATCGGACCCGGAACACAGATCAGACAACTAACGGAGCAAAGCACTTCGTCCTCGGAGCGCATCGAAGGCTGCTCTGCTGACCATACCATCCTTCATTACGATATTGTCCGCAGCAGATGGACGACTGAGGTCCAAAATTCTCCTCGAGGGATATGTGCAGGAGGAGCAGAAAGGTAAAGCGAGAGGAACCGCGGAGAGTGCTACGAGTCCGGGAGACGATATCACTGAACAGGTTGTTCTGGGCAGAGACTTGTCGGTGGATGCGAAACCCGATGGAGGAGGCGGATATGAAAGATGCTTGACAGACGACTCCTCCATGGCCTTTAAGCATCGATTCTGCAAGATCCTCCTGCACCCGCCGGACCTTCTACTCTCGGACTTCATTCCTTAAGTGATCGGCGTCAAGATTGGCGATTACTGCTTCTGTCATGCCTTCAAAGGTATCTTGGCGGCTGTGCCGGAGTCATTTGGATAAGCATCACAGCCGACATCGCTTTCTGGCCACACAGCAAGCATACGCGGACTTCCAACACAGAGACGCATGCTCTGAAGCGCGTAGCTATGATTGCAAATGGGTCTTCTTGTGTTAGGCCTGGGCCATTATTGTTCGACTTGGACACTTGGCAGATGCTTCTTTGGAATTGGAAACGGGAATGGGGCAGAGAACAACACTGGAAGACTTCGGATGCGGGGGAGCAAGGACAGAGGTGGAGGAGTATGCTGTAGAAGGGAGGTGTTGGGTCTGAAAACGGAGCGGCATTATTACGGGCAAATATTGGACAAGCGGTGTTGGGGCTACGAAGGAGAAGCCGATATCGAAGAGAATGGGCGTACGGGCTGGAAAACGGCGAAGAAGTGCGCAATGTTGGATAAGAAGCGGTGGAGGCGAAATGCGGTCCGCCGCTCTCGGGGTGATCATTGCGGAGACTTGCGAACGAGCTGTCGCAGAACCTGGACAAATCTATCCTGGAGTACTCGTTCTTGACGATCAACATGACCACGAGCTGGCGCAACCGATGCGTTTCTCCGAGTCTTCTCCACGACTAACGTCCTTTACGGCTTCACCGCGAAACACAGCGGACTGTCAAGAGTACTTCCTGCTAGCCGGACTCCATGACATCTTCGCACAACCCACTTCGGAACCCCTCGATTAACTACAGACTGCTCCTACGGGCGTTGTAGACAGACCGATACTCGAAGACCGGGCCTCGGAATGCCACTGCACGGCACCCTTCCAAGCTCATAAGCCAGGATCAGCTCGGACGCTGTCTTCTACTCGCCAATTCGAGGATCCTACCTTCCATCAGCACGATTCACAGCAAGACCGCCCGCACGACTCCAAATTCGATCCCGGTAGCAACAAACTGAACCTTTCGACCCAGCATCGACTTCAGCATCTCGTGCAGAACATGACATTGGGCCGGGTTGTTGGACGACAGCGCCGCCTACATGCCGAAGCTTACATCTAGTAAACTGAGCGGTATCGGACAGTCGACAGCCCAGTACACAGTCGTTGAGAACGACTCTTAAGCGCTGCCTTTGCCCCTCAGCCGGTCTGACGGATCCCAGGACAAGCTATGCCGGCCACGTGGTCTCCACCTCTATAGCTGCACTGTACCACTAGAGAAACACTCCTCCGGCGACACCGATACCCCATCATCCCTCCTCACCGCAGCACGGCTCACTATAGTTCCCCGTGTACAGACTCTGTGGCCACAGCCAGTGACCTAACGCTCATTCCCGCCAGGAATTTCGTAAGCTCGGGACCGCCAATGCGGAGCATCATGGAGACGAGATGTATGTTGTATAGGGGCTTCCAACTCGCAGCGGTAGCCGTGAAGGAATCCGCGAACCACCGCAGTCATTATCGAGTGACTGCTGGATTCCAACCCAAGCTCCCGTCGAATGCAAAGCCCAGCCCTCCTTAGTCCAGAGCGATGCGAGCAACAGCTTTTTTTCTACATCTAGTTCATCTCTAGAACAACCTTTGAATATCGGTCTGCTCTCGAGCGAGAGCGACCACGATACCCTGTGTATCCATCCTCCAGCTCTATCTCTACATCTTGATACGGCGGGATGGAGGTCCTTCGGCGAGAACTTTTGTTCTTGACTCCGGTACCTTCCAACGCCAAAGTACAAGCAAGTCGCACTTGAGGCCGTGCAAAGCCAGGACAAGTCGACATCTCCGCCAGCTCCGGAAGCCGACGAATCCAGCTCTTCTACCTCTTGGTTTAACAATCTTGAAGTGCACCTCCACAGCAAAGCCGACTACCTACTCCAGCTCCGACTACTCGAAACCCGATCCCCAGTCTCTTCAAGGCAAGCTCGACGAATCAACCTTCCACTACCGAAGCCGGCGACCCCAAGGCCAAAAATTAACATCCAACGAAGAAAAGCTTGCTCCTCTCTTCGCGATCTTCGAAACTCTCGCCCTATCCAACTTCAACGCACGTCAAGCGCACCTGCATCGACCAGTCTCTGCCAACACTGCTGGACGTCCTCGTTGGTCGGTCAAAAGTCGATCCGTTGCCGATCTCCGTCTCGTCTGCATGGGTTTCAACATTATTGCCTACCTTGGTGCATGTTCTTTTGCCGCGCGATTCGATTGGGAAGAATCTTCGGGCGCTTTGCTAATGCCCAACCTCCGATCTCGCCACTACTTCCTGTCGACACGCACGGTCTGTTGATGCCCGAAACGAAGCGGCGCCAGAGATCACTCGAAAGGGTTTCAACTGCACCATAGGCCGGACCTTTGACGACCGACCATAACGGCACTCCACCATATCGTTGTCTAAATTACAGCTAGAAGACTTGTAAATCACTGAATTGGAGGCAGCATTGGGAATCGCTCGAGAAAGGCCGACGGTGGTCGAGAAGGCGGAAGAGAACTAGTGCGGTGCCAAGATAGGTCGGGATATCACGAGAGCAATGACTTGGAAGTTGCGAAAGAACTGTACATCGAGACTCTCTCGTCACCCCAAGACATCAAAAACGCAGAAGCTTCCGTGAAATGGCGAGAATGAATGATCCTGCCGCTCCTGCCCCTTGCACCACAGCTGGAAGCCCAGAAGCGGAGAGTGTTGATGGATGGTGGACCATCCGCAAGGCTCTTCCGAACAACATCAGAGTCGTGCACACACGATACGCACAAAGCCGAAGCTTCTGAATGAGAGACCGCGGGCTAGTCGATAAGGTGAAACGACGCTTCATCCGCCAGAATCGTGAGCTTTCAAAGCTTCTGAAAGAGAAACCGCCGGCTAACTTGGACGCATCGCGAGCTTGCGAACAGCAACTCCGCGCAGTCACTCGAGATCAGGAAGTCTCGAGCTGGAGATCAGCAAGGCGTTGTTTCGGAGGATGGGATAAGAACGGAGCAAAGACGGAGGGCAACGTGCTGTGGAAGCGCGCCGGAACTGTATGGAAAGTGCTGTCGACACTTGAACAACAACAACAAACCACAGCTCTCGATATCGTTTCCTGCGTACCACCGCATCGCATGTTCGTGACCAATGGCTCTGCTGCCTCGTCTCGTAGCGGACGTCAAAGTACACATGCATCCCACGACGAAGTCTACATGTAACGATATGATCGTAGCCAAAACATGATCCGTTACATCTCAACCGATTCTGGGAAGATACACGGAGCATGGGCTAGAGATGCAGAGTGTCTTGGAGTTAAAACTTGTCATTGGGCGTTTCTGCAGACCATCGAGACATCAGCGTTTACGAACTCTTCAAAAATTCCCGAATTCCGTCAAAACACCGCTTCACGCCCTCACCGACGCTGGTGTCGCCCTCCAAAGGTGCAGCATGCCGTGAACGACCGCCTCAAGCCTTCACGGTCCCGAATCACGCCTTCGAAATCGCCCATTGCACGCCGCAATTACAGCAACAACGCCTTCACCAGACGCCGAAACACCGACTTCGACACCATCGCCTCGCCGGCACGAACACCCATTGCACGCCGCAATACTGCCTCGAGCAGAAGATGGATCGAAGCTGGATACACGCCATTGCAGAGCACACTGCGATACGAAGAACTCTTCAAAGCAACACCCCCTCGTGGGCACCATGAGAGGCACCTTGCCGACGCGGACGCGCAAAGGCGAATGTCCACCTCATGCACCACGCCGCTGGCAACCGCTCGCATCAAGACTTAGTAGCCTCGGCCACGATCTGAGCGAACCTCCACCAACCTCATAAACACCAGCTTAGTAGGCTCACTGCTGCATCGCAGGGGCGTTCTGAACGGCTGGCTCACCACCGACCGACTCACAGCGACCATGGCCGCAACCATGGCCGAACGAACGCACCAACCGACCGGCCCGCATGCCACACACGCTCGAAAATCACAGCGCTCGCACACGCTGACCAACTCCCCAGCGCCATCGCCCATCGAACCTGCTTGGAAGAGACGGACTGAACGCTGGACACATACCACCACCGCCCTCACCAGCACCATGAGAGATGGACTGAATGCTGGATACACACCGCTCGATGAGCATGACCAACATAGCAACAACGCCTTCGCCGTGCTCAGCGCAAGCACACGCTGACCGGTCTTCACCGAACGAACGACTACCGCATGCCGCACATGCTCGAAAGCACCACTTGACGCACGCTGACCGACTCATCCATCACGCCACCGACCGCCCTCAAGAACTTCCTCAATCGCCCTCAAGAACGTCCTCAATCGCCCTCAAGAACGTCCTCAATCGCCCTCAAGAACGTCCACAATCGCCCTCACCAGCGGCATCGCACACCGAACGTGCTTGAAAGAGACGGACTGAACGCTAGATACACACCACTATCGCCCTCACCACCCCCGCCCTCACCCACTACTACCCGCAAACCAGACCAATCGATCTACAAAGACCCGCCTTGCCCTCGTCTACAACTCCTCCCACCCCTCCACGAGAAGCGGCTGGTACTTCGCCCACTCCCGTGACCTGTACCGCGTGCGCGAAATCGGGCCGACGCAGTTGTCGCGAGGGACGAACGGCGAGATGCTACTGCCGGAGGACATAGTAGACCCAAGGGGGAGGGCGGGTGGCGACAAGAGGGTGCGCAGTGTTCTCAGATGTGGGATGGGATAATGCGGCGGAGGAGGAGGAAGTAAAGAAGTAGAAGGAGGAGGGGAGAGTAGTGGACATGGATTCGATAGGGGAGGCGTTGGAGCGATCAAGGTCATAAGATAGCGGTCGGTATCGCTGGCCAGCTCGCCTGGTAGTTCTATCCTCGCATCGCATTGAGCAGTGCGGATATCATGTCTGTTGGAAATTGATCGAACATTCACTTCACTTCGATTACGCAAGCGATTGCGTAGGCGCTGACGCAAGCTAACGCCTTGTGGAACCTTCCGGATGCGGAAGCTACACATATATATAGCCCTCGTTTGCACCGGTAGATAGACAAGCAATCAACACTCGTTTTTCCAACAGTTATGAGCCCGGAAGCAGCGCTATCGAAGCTGTACATCTGAGAACACCCCCGAATATTCGAGAACCCTCGCTCGCCGGTACTACCCCGGATTCGAAAGCCCTCTAGTCCGAAAGCGGACTTCGTAGCCCCGGATTCGAATTCGAGCCCAAACCCAAACGGGCAGTTTTCTATAAACCCAAATTCGAACGTCACCTCCCGACTAAACCTCTAGATATTCGACCCAAATTCGATAACATCGATTCGACGTATAACTACGCAACGCCACGACGCCGCATAACGACGGAAATTTCCGGTCTAAGAGAGTAAGACCGCGCGAATCCAGCCGTATTAAAATCGTAACGATCCGATCGATACTCGCGAAGATATTCGACGCCGAACATGACGGACCTTACCGACGATAAGGTCTCCTCCCGAATCCCCAAGCTGTCAAGGACAATTGGCTCGAATGGAGCGATCTTCTTAAAGACGTTCTCGAGTCTAAAGGACTACTCGGCGTCGTATAGGACGGCATCCCGTCTAGAGCTATAGAGAGCGAAAAAGCGGAGTTAAAGAAGAACGATGCTAAAGCTCGAGCTCTTATAAAGACGGTAGTAGGATCTAGCTACCGTGTACACCTTCTTGGGCTTACTACGGCTCGGGAATGTATATAGAAGCTAAAGGCAGTCTGCGAAACGACTAGCGAGGAGCGAGTATAATCGATTCTTTCGAACTTCTTTAGAATAAAGTTTACGACGTCTATCGATACTACGGCGTCTAAACTTACGACTATATAGAACCAAGTACGGATTCTTAGCGCTAACGAAGCGCCCTCCGACTCGATTAAGAAGACTATACTCTTAAAGACGCTTAGAGAAGAGTATAAGTCTACGGTTTTCGCTCTAAAGGCTACTAGCCTTTCGAAGCTTTCCTATAACGATATTGTTAATCGTCTTAAGGAAACCGAGTACGTACTCGAAGTAGAAACGGAAGAAGTCCTCGCCCGAGCAACTACGTCGAACTACTAGCCGAACCGATCGAAACAATCGATAGAATCTAAGGATTCTAAGCCGAAATCGAAGAAAGATAAAGAGTGCTTCTATTATAAGAAGCGAGGACACTTTATCGCCGAATGCCGCACCCGAATAAAGAAAGAAAAGGAGTCTACGAGACTAGGGAAGCCCGAAGAAGCGTATACGGTAACGGCCGAAGCTTAGACTATTATATCGAATAAAGACGACTCGAAATCGCCGGATTGGATCCTAGACTCCAAGTGCTCGTAGCACATTACCTACGACAAGTCGAAGTTCGTTTCCTTAAACGAATAGAGCGGTACGGTTACTATTACTAACCGTAAAGAGCTCGATATCGTAGGTAAAGGAACGGCGAGAATAGAGCTACCTACTAAGGTAGTAGCTCTCTCCGACGTACTATACGTCCCCGACATCGGTTATAACCTCCTCTCGATAAGCCAGCTCGCTAACAAAGGGATATCGACTCTATTCGGTAAAGAGAAAGCCGAAATCCGCCGAAATAACGATCTTTTAGCTACTAGCTATAGATAAGGACGTACCTACGTCCTTAGAGAAACTATAGCTTCTAGAGTAGCTACTACGGAGTCGAAAGAGTCTACGGAAGACTCTATACTTTGGCACCGACACCTTGGATACCCGGGAAACGATAAGCTCGTTATAGCTCCTAAGGGACTATCCAGCCTTCCTACGCTATCTCCTCTTAAGGAGGTCTGCGACACTTATAGATTATCGAAGGCAACTCGATAACAAAGCCGAAAACCGGCCGAGAGAGCTACTAAACCTCTTGAACGAGTCTATATCGACTTTTAGGGGCCTTATAAATATAAGACCCTCGCCGGCAATCGATATATCCTTACTATTACGGACGACTACTCCCGTAAAAGTTGGATAGAGCTTTATAAGACCCGGTCCGAGGTATATGCCCGCCTACGCCTTTAGTAGAGTATAGCCGAGCGAGAGAGTAGCGAAACGCTAGCCCGTCTTATCTCTCTTCGAGCCGATAACGCTAAGGAGTTCCTTAAACTAAGGGACGTCTTCGAAGACGTACGGATCGAGATAATAATCCCGTATACGCCCGAATAAAATGGCGTAGCCGAGAGATAGAACCGTACGCTTACTACCTTAGCTAGATCGCTTCTAGGAGGCGCGAGGCTTCCTAAATTCCTTTAGGGCGAGGCTATCGCTACGGCTTATTACTTACGTAATCGAACTCCGAGGAAAGGCGAAGAGAAGACCCCCGAAGAGCTATTTACTAGTACGAAACCTAGCGGACAACATCTTCGAGTATTCGGCTATTTAGCTTACCCTTATATCCCTAACGAGAAGAGGGATAGTAAGCTAGACGATCGATCCTATAGCGGGATCTTTATCGGATATAGTCCTTCGACGAAATAGCACCGGATCTTTAATCCTCGAACGAAAGCTATTAAGTTAGCTAGCTCTATTCGCTTCTTCGAAGAGAAACGAGGGGGAGACGTCTTCTATCCTACGGATACGGTACTTAACGAG
>JALRMM010000415.1:0-30636 GCA_026122155.1 Zymoseptoria crescenta
TTCGGGGGTTTTTATCCTGGGGTTTTTTACCAGGGGGGGGTGGGGGGCAAGGCAAGTTTTAAAACCGTTGTAAACCGTTTTTTTTTTTGGTGCCCCCCCCCCCCCCCCCCCCCCCCCCCCGGCCCCCGGCCCCTACTGGGACTAGCTCTCCACAATTCTTTTTCAAGTCTAGATCGAAAAATGAGGAGGTGGAGGTGGAGTTGCCAGGTGGTGGGTTGTGACGAAACTCAATTTTTTTTCGGGGTCCCCGGATCGTCAGGCCATCGACTGCGACATCTCCAAGGCTGCAGGCCGCCCGGACGGACAGGTCGGCTGGATGTTCGGATCAAGAATGGAAAACGTGTCGCAAGTTCTCGGAACATGGCGCGAAGTATACTGACACTGAGGTTGTCGTAGATGTATTTATTTCCCCCTTTCGGTGTGTAACGTGGAGACGACAGCCGAGCCGAGAGAAGGTACTATATCCGACCCGATACTGCCACAGTGCCACGCTACTTGCTCGGAATCATGAGCGTCTACACAGTGACTTACTACTGTCTGCACGGTGGGTAGATACACGCTGTAGCCCGATTTCGATTTTCTCTTCTATCGCGCGAGTTGCAAGATAACCCTCGTGCCAGTCGTCCATGCCCACCCAGTTTCGCCTTGAGAGCATCCCAATGCCAATCCACGAGCTGTCCAACCATTTCCAATCCTGATGGTATGCCTGTCTTGCCTCTCAGTGCTGTACCACCGAATCTCTCATCCTCGTATCGACCACATCATATCATGCTCGCCAGTTCCCCTCACATCACATACAACAAATTCGTATCTGCATTCCGCAAAGTCAGCGATCATCAATCATAACCACCCCACCACCCGTCAACAAGAGAAGAAAAGAAAGGAATCAAACATACCCAACGGATGACTACAACTCAACTGCGGCTTCTGACTATACTTCGCCTCCAACTCATCCCGGATGGAGTTCAACAGCTGCACGTAGCTCTGCTGGGGGTTCTTCTTCAGCGCCGTGATGAAGGCCCAGGACATGGCGCCCGTGGCTTGGTTGGCGATGTTGGCGTCGGCGCTGGATTTCACACGGAAAGAGTCAGCTCATGTCCATCTTTATCATTGGTCGTGCGAGGTGCGGTGGAGGGTGGAGAGGGTGATGAGGGCGGCGAGCGAGGGGAAGGAGTGTCGCAGTCGAGCCAACGCAACCCGTCGTCCCTCCGCCTCGGAGCCGCCCGCGGGAAGGGCTCTCTGAGGTAGAGGGACGTCGGAAAAAGTGTTACGTTACAGTTTGGCTCGGTTGCTTTTCCCGGAATTCCCACCCGCTCGCTCGCTTGCTTAAAAGGAAGAAGATGCGGCTGCAAATGCCAATTTCAATCACCAGCCGGAACGCCGCGTGAAAGTCAGTCTCAAGCTACGGCCGCCAAGAGACTATGTCAATCATCTCAGATCAAGCCGATCGACATATCTCGGCGGACACATCATCAAGGAAGCACTGCTCAACGTCGGCGTCCTCGGACTGTGATCGAACATTTCATAATCAAACGCAGGGTAGTCAGGGGTAGGAGGGTCATGATAAGGCACATACGAAGTCTGCGAGTCCTTGCTGCCACTCCACATGATGACATCCGCCGGGGACGTCTTGGTCTGCAAATTCCTCTCGTACGTATCTCTTCCGCCGGTGGCTTTCTTGAACAAACCCATGGCTGTGGACGCCATGCCGCCGAGGTCGCCGCGCGCGTAGGACGATACGATGCCCAGCAGGCCTTGGCCGGCTTCTTTGGCGAGATTGGGTTCTTTGAGGACGCCTTGGGTGGAGTAGATGTAGGGGAGGTCAAGAGCGGAGCCGGAGTGGCAGGAGTCGAAGATGGCGGTGAGGCGAACGCCGGGTTGGAGAGGGTTGACCCTGGAATTGTTAGTTTGGTGGTTTGTTGGTGGGTGGAATCTCTTATCATACATGATACGGTGCATCTCGTCGTCAACAATGTGGCCGACCTGTCTAAAGTCGACTGGATAGATGACTTCGTCATACCCATCCTCTTCATCGCCGTCCAGATCTTTGGTCTGTCCGCCGTGGCCGGAGTAGTGGAAGAACAGGGAGTCATTCGGTCTCGCATCCTTCACCAGCCAGCTCATAGCTCGAAGAATGTTCGCCTTGGTAGGCTGACTCATAGGATTCTGTTGGTCATCGGTCAACAAGACCATGTCCTCTCTCTTGTATCCAAAATGTCCATTGAGATATTCCGACATGTTCTTGACATCGTTGATGCAGCCGCGCAGCTGACCCTTTTGGCCGAAATAGTTGATGCCGATGAGAAGCGCCTTGCGACGACCTGTGCAGGCGGAGTATTGGAAGGTGTAGCCCGATGGCGCGCCGTGGCCGAAGTTCTGTTGGGATTGGGGAGGTGGAGGTGGTCTGTTGTAGCCTGTGAGGGAAGAATGTGTCAGTGTGACATCTCCAAGCACGCGTATCAGAAGACAACTCACCTTGAGGTGGACGCTGCTGGTATTGCTGTGGAGGGGGAGCGCCGTAGTTCTGCGGCGGCGGAGGCTGTTGGTAGCCGCCATATTGCTGTGGAGGTGGTGGTGCGCCGTAACCATATGGTTGTGGTGGAGGTTGCTGATATGGCTGCTGGTACTGCTGAGGCGGAGGGTAGCCATTGTTGTACTGCTGCGGCGGTGGGTAGCCAGCCTGGTTGTGGTAGTTCTGACCTGGGAATCCCGACATGTTGGCTCGTCTCGGATGGTGGTGTGCTGTATAGCAGTGATTGGATGTATGCGATGAGGGCAGTGAGTGAGTGAGGGTCGAAGAGTTTGACGATCACGGCTCAGGCGGCACCTCCAGTGCGCCGCTGTTGACGGACGAAGGAGGTAATGTAAGATGAGCGGCGATCGGTTGGGTATTTATGGTCTTGCGCGTGTGTATACCACGACTTGGAGATGGAGTCAGTTGGAGGGTCGAGTCCTGGCTGCGTAATCGGAGTGGAATGTGAGGTGGGGTAGTTTCTGGAGGTGAGGTGGTCGATTCGATGCGGTAAATCCTCCGGCGGGTGAGAAGCTTCACGATGGCGTGCGTTTGGCAGGTGATGGACGGAGTCGAGGTATGCGGGTGTTGTGGTATCGTGATGTTCCCAGGTCGATGCGGTAATAGGACAGAGATGCTTCGGAGAGTGTCGTGGATTGCGTGGCTCGGTTGTCTCGTCTCGTGAGGCTGACGACACCCGATCGACCCCACCATGAGAGGGCTGACTTCATCTCTCACAAGCCTCCGCTCCGCCCGGCACTCGCTTCCATCATCCGGACTACATACACACGTTCAACCACACGATTGTCATATGGATGCCACGAAACATCAATTCACCAGTATACTGCATTCCTCCCCATGTGCCATTCTCCCTCTCATACCAGTCCTACACGGGCATCACGTCAACGCCACATCGGCGACTCCGAAGCCACAAGGCTGGCAGAAACAACGGTAACTACGAACCACACTAATCATGCAGCCCTACGAGATCCCGTGGCCAAGACCAGGGCTGTCTTCCAAGGCTGATGATGAGCGGGAATGAATTGACGGTATCGCATCGACCTGAATGGTCCTGTCTCGTGCAAGCCGCATCGTAAGCTACGACCGCGGCGCCCACGTGTCCGGCTCCTACAAGGCACATCGTCGTCTGCTGTCATCCCATACGATGGTGATGGCTGCGGTGACAGTCTGCTTCTTCTCACACACCGACGACGCCATCTCCGTGCTTGCAGAGAGGAGTGAACTCGCGTATAGCGAGCTGGCTTGAAGTGTCGTTGGCGAGAGAGCTCGAGGCAGAAGCAAGACGAAGCTCGATGAAGCGTCGTCTCCGTGGTCTTCAACGCACGAAGCGACCGGAGCAAGTTCTGATCTCACGACTCGATTGAATCTAATCCACTCTCCGTCATGCGCGGTTGCTCACACCCGCGCGCGCGGCCTGCACCAAGATTCCTGATGCCGTCGCATTGACCACGGTAACATCGCCGTGAAGCGAATGCTCACAATCTACCGCCTTCCGTCAAACTATATCACGACTCGCAACAAACGTCACCTCAGGAACCTCTTCCGGACGCAACATCGACTCCTCACCCGGATACGACCTCACTATTGGAATCAAAACAACAGCATGCCGATGAAACCAGAGCACATTGACCATCGTCATACCACGTTGACTTCCTCTCGTCATAGTAAGCTCCCGATCGCCAACTCTGGCACTAAAGCCGCTCCAGTTCCCACGAAACTACAGCTCCTTCAGCCCTACCAGGTACACATGCCAGCGTCGCTTCCATCGCAAAGTCGCACTCACCAGTCTTACCAGCATGAAAGCTTCGTCTCCCTCTTGCGAGCTCCAAGCCTCTCAGGGCAGTGCCTGCCATATAGACCTCATGAGCTATCGTCATCTCATAAGCTGGTCCTCCTTCTTTCCACGGAAAACTCCGCCTCGCCGACTCTAGAGCTACACTCGCAGTAGCACCTTCACCCCTACCAGGTCCACATACCAGCACCAGCATCGCTTACATGGCTCATACCACCGACCCGTTAAACTCGGACTCATCGAATAGGGGCATCATATTCGTTCGAAGCCGGGTTGGTGGTTGGCTTGATTTTAAACACCCCTAGGACCTGCCTGCGGCTTCCTCCTGTATGGCTGAGGACCTTTCTGTAACTTGACTTTCAGCCTACAGAGGGTCTTATGCATACAGGAAGCAGCAGGTCGCAAGGGAGTTTTCAGACCGAGCCAACTACAGCCTGTTTTCGAACGACTATGATAGTTCAATTCGTCGCCCGATTCCATCGAATTCCTGTATGCGCGATTTTCACTGCAGTTTTTACAGCCTTGCCATGCAACGGAGAATTGAACAAAAACGAGGCGACCAACCCGATGTACCGAACCAAGCACTGTATCGAGACATCCGCAAAACTTGATGCGCAATCCCTCACCATCCCGTGAGCGAGACACGAGCTGGTACATTCTATAAAGCGCCGCCGCCATATCCAGTTGAGAAAGAGGAGGAGGAGGAGGGAGGAGTTTTTCCTCTTTCTCAACTGCCCGATTGGCTTTGCTGTTATGTTTGGCTGACGATTGCCCCCCCCCTTCTTCCCGCGATGCAGTGTACGAATTCTGCCTTCTACGATCCTCCCATGGGTGCCGAGAGTCTGGAGAGCAGAGAGCTGGACGGCTGGACGTCGTCTTTGGGGGCTATGTAACGTGTCCAAAGGTTGAGAGAGAGAGAGAGAGAGAGAGAGAGAGAGAGCCCGTGCAGGCCCGAGTTCGTCGCGAGTTCGTCGCCAAACTCATCGATCATACTACGCTTGCTTGTCAAACCACAGTCTCCAGGACTTGCAAGCCCAAGAGCAGCGTCGAATGTCGACATGGACACTACTCTCTAACATCTCGCAACTGCTCGGAAGGCAGGCAGAAACGTTCTCACCTTGTTTGATTCATCGTGTCTCATGATATTCCACACGGCGGAAGATTCTTCACAACCCAGCGCGTACATCTCCGCCGCAGTTCTTCCCCCGACATCTCGACCCTCGCAATTCCCTTTAAGCTCAGACCACCCCATCTCCGTCCCTCACCGCAAAGCACGCAAACGCACCCACCCCTCTCCTTTCCCCAAGCACCACCCTCAACCCAGCCCAAAAGCCGCGTCCTACCGACTCTTCCACCTCACCCTCCCCACCCACCCCGCCCACCTCTGCACATCCTCCCGCCCCAGCAACAACCCCACATCCCCCCACTCCCTCGCCAACTCCTCGTTCCCACACAGTCCATGTACGAAACTATGACACGCCCGACACAACCACGCCACCTTGCCCCTCTCCCACTCCTCACACCACCCCCTCTTCACCGCTTTCTCCTGCACGGACCGCGGGATGAGATGGTGGTACGTCAGGGGCAACTGCTCCCGTTCGCAGATCTCACACTCCGTCGCCCTGGAAGCGAGCAGGGAAGGGGTATAACTCGCTGGCGGGGCGGTGGCGGACGTAATGTACGCGGAAATCGGAGCGGATAGGAAAGTCGGGAGGGACGAGGGGGAGGGCAGGAGGGCGTAGGTCGTCAGGGAGTCGGGGATGGAAGGGGGGAGGAGGGAGGTGAGGAGTTCCAAGTCGGGGACTGAGAGCGGGGAGGAGGAGGGGTATTTGTCGGCGAGGACGGGGTCGGATTGCGTGGTGGCGTAGGAGAGGGTGCGGAGGTCTGTCGGGAGGGCGAGGAAGATTTCCTCGGCGATGTACTGTATTGCAATGAACACATGGCTTAGCAAAAAACGGCATTCATAAATCCCCATCTTCGTCCCCTTCCTTTGGCGAACTCTTCCACATAAACATCTCTTTCGCCCCCCCCTCTCCCGTCCCCACGACACAGCAAAGAACCAGAGTGACCGGAAAACAGTCGTGAAAAAAACTCACCTCAACAAACTCCCCCAACTCCCCCACCACCCTCCCCGCCTCCTCCTCTTCTTCCTCGCGACTCCTCACCACCGGTTTGATTTCATTCTTCCTCCCCTTGACTCTCCTCTTCGACTTCTTCCCTCCTTCTCCTCCTGCAGCACCGTTCCCACCAGGGGCGAGTCTCTCGATGATACTCGTTGAGATGCAGTCCTTGAAGATTTCGAAGTTGGGGGTTTCGGAGGGGGGGATCATTGGAGTGTGAGGGGGATGTTTTTTGGGGTTGGAAAGAGTTGGGAAGGGATGGGATTTGGTAGAGGGTTTTCGGATGGGAACGAGGGAGAGATTTTGGAAGGGAGTGAGTGTGATTCGGGATGCGTTTGGACGAGTTTCTTGTAGGATGTGATAAGAATGATGCTTTTGAGATCCGAAGTCTTCATTCGATATGCTGTCAAAAGCATACGGTAGTTCTAGGGAGCAAATGGAAGACGAGCTGGCGCGTCATCGGCATGTCAAAAGGGTGGCGTTGGATCAGGTATGATAAAACGTTGTAAGAACATAATCACCTCTGAAATACCACGGCTTGTTGCAGGAGGTGATGAAGAGGCGTTGGACGACCGAGCACAAGATTGTAGCTAGCGAGCAGACTTGAAACCTCTTGATCGAAAGTACTGAACGTCCCGGACGTTTAAGCAACAAATACGATAGTGGAGACGTTTTCCCGTTCGCTGTCTTGGGAGAGGTATATGGTGAAAGGCAAGTTTTTCGAATAGATTACACTTGAACGCAAGCTGCATTGACGGAAAGAGGCCGGTTCAATGCAAATGCTCTCTTCGTTTTCAACTTTCTCCTTCGCATACAGGCAACGACATTCCTCGCCGTGGAGCTTGTTGCGAGTACGATCTGCCGCCTACACGATCGTCCGAATCGTACATCCGTGTCCGCCCTACCTCTCACTGCTTGCGAGTATCAACCTCCTTACTCCACAAACTCCCTCACCCTGTTCAACCACCCAAGGTACTCCTTCTGCTCCTTGACATCGATATAATCCGGCACAAACTGCGCCAAATGGCTCGTGATCCCCCTCGCCGTCAAATAGCTCTCCAAAATCCCCTGCACCTCCTCGTCCAGTTGCTGGAATGGCGGGCCCGCGTAGGCGGTCTCCTGCTGGGATCGCAGCAATTCCGCGGCGGAACCGTTGCCGGTCGAAGCGGGGATTTGCGAGAGCTGGTGGATGATGAAGTCGCCGTCGTTGGCGACGAGTTGGAATTTCAGGGCGCCCTTGCTCGGGCGTTGGATGAGGACGTTGACGCTGACGGGGAAGGCGGGTTGGTCCTCCTGTGAGTGATGTGTTAGTGACTGCGTCTCGTGGTCTCGCTCCATTATCAACCTACCTCATCTTGAAGCTCCTCCCGATCCGCAGGTGCAACGCTATCCTCCGGCGCAACCTTGAAGTTGCCATTGGCAGTTCCACCGCGGTTGATCGCGCCCTTGGAGTTCGCGCCGTGGCTTTGCATCTCCATGTCCTCCTCATCGCCCATCGCAGAGTCCATGTCCTCGTCGCCCATCACCTGCGAGTTGAAATCCGCAATGCTGAAGTGCACCGTGATCGTCTCATCCTCGTATTGGCGCGTGATGAACACATCCTGCTCGCCGGCGGTGTCCTCGATCGTCCAGTCGGGGTTCTCGGCAAGGAATGCATCGACATTGGTGTCGCTACCGGCGGTGACGTTGGATTCTTCCGTTTCGATCTTGATCTCCGAGTCGAGCTTGATGGCGAGTTGTTGCGAGTTCTCGTCGAAGCGGGAGCGAGTTGTGCTGAAGGCAGCGATGCGGGGGAGTTGTTGTGTGATGCGGGTTTGGAGGGTGCGTTTGAAGGCGGGTCGCAGCGTGGAAGATTGTGAGGCGACACGGGTGGCTGTGCGTGGAGCGGCGCGGACAACGGCGCGAAGGGACAACATGATGGCGGTGGAGAAAGTGTGTGAGGTGTCCAGTGGACGAGTAGTTGGCAATGAGAGCTGGGTGTTGGTGGATGGTTTGATGATGATGATGGTTTGGTGGAAGGGTCTCGCAGACTTTCTTTCGAGGAAGCTTGGGCCATCGTCCTCGCTTCGGAGGTCCGCAATACCTCCTAGCTCCCTCGTCACATCGAGTCGACCATTTCATCGACATCTGGAGACTGGAAAACCTGATAGTTCAGTCGAGGACACGCATGGACGACGATGTGAGATCTCCAATATTGCATTCAATACCTCGACCGACGAGGGAACCTTTTACAAAAGTTCTACTCCATGCTTTCTGGCCATATTGCAGGCAATCTAGAACAAAACGAACGCAATTCCCAACCATGACAATGCCAAAGTGATTACCCTTCCCATCTACAACAAGATCATACCGCAACCCGAGAGCACTGCGAGCATGCCCATGAAGAACACTGGGAGCATGCTGACCTCAGCGCTGGCCTTGGCCGAGTAACCAGCAGCACCCTTGGAGGTCGCGCCGGATTTGCCGCCAGAGCTGGATCCACCGGATGGCGAAGAGCTGACGGTGCCAGTGCCATCAGAACCAGCCTCCTTGAGCAAGCTGTTGCAGTTACCAGATGGCTGCTGAGAGTCCTTGAGAGATGCAGAGCCGCTAAAGTCGCAGGCGTCTTGTGCGGAGTTCTGGCTGAGGTAGTACTGGTTGAGGACAAAAGAGAGCTGCTCGGTAGAGTTGCACATGCTGTACGCGCCGTAGGTGCCCGTGGTGGCGTTGGCCTGAATACCAGCGCAGACGTCGTCTCCGAGGCCGCAGACTGTGCCGAAAACATCTCCGAAATCTTTCGAGTCCAAGCCTGAGGCGGCGACACAGCTGAGTGACTGGTACATGCAGCCACAGAGCTCCTCGTTGGGACTTGGTGGGAGGGGAGAGGACTGAGCGCTCCAGTCGTTCGCAGTTGGGCAAGCGGCAGGGCTGTTGGTTGGGTTGTAGGAGTCCATCTCGACGCCGGTTGGGTTGACCTTGGTGATCTGCTTCTTGTAGTTGTCAAAGTCCTGGAGAGTGGAGACCTTATTTCCAGAGACCTTTACCAGACCGTAGTTGTTGGCCTCCTCAAAGTACATGTAAACGATACCACCGGACCAGACCGGGGCCATCTGCGGACCGTAGAGCGCTGAGATGTCGCCAAACTCACGCGGCTCGACCTCGTTGCAACCGTACTCGGCGAAGAAGACCGGGACCGAGTAGGAGGAGAACTCCTTGGTGCGGACATCGTAGCCGGACTTCTGGTAGGAAGAGTCGCCACACCACGAGTAGATGTTGTATCCCCAGAAGTCGATAGCAGAGCTCTGATCGCCACAGTTGAAGAAGTCGGCCATGTTCTCGCGGATGTCAGCATCATCGTTGGTGGCATAGCCAACACCGATGGTGCGGAGGTTGTTCTGCTTGATGTATGCCTTGGTGTCGCGCACAGCGGCCTTGACGAACGCGCTGGCCTCGGTGTTGTTCACAGCGTTGGACACCTCGTTACCGGCGAAGAAACCAAGGGTGTTGGTGTACTTTGCCATGGATTCAACGACAGCTGTGTACCGCGAGTAAAGCGCATCGTCCCAGGTAGGCATGTTGCGGTTGATGGAGCCACCGGCGATAGGCGCGGACAGATCAGCGACCACGTAGATGCCAGCAGCGGCCAATGCACTCATGCACTCATCGTGGTTGGAGTCGGGGTTGATGGAATAAACACGGATGGTGTTGGTCTGAAGCTCTTGCAGGTATGGAATATCACGCTTGCATGTGGACGCATCCGCGAGAGGATCGGTGTATGTGTTGTCGTTCGAGGTGGTCGAGCCGTTGCCGGCGTACTCCTGCTGGTATGCGACACCCTTCATGAAGCTGCGATGTGTTAGTGCCAGGTCCCCATCGTCCGACAATGCCATGCTCTTACAATTGTGTGCCATTGTTTTCGTAGAAGAACTTGGAGCCCTTGATCACGATCGAGGGCAGGTCCTGGGCGACAGCGCTGGCGATGAAGCTGCTGGCCGCGATGGTCGCCGCAGCAAGTCCGAATGATTTCATATTGCCGGAGTGTGGTCGTTCGAAGTGGTTGTAAAGGTGAAGATCTACCCAAAGCAGGGGTGATCAAATATGCTGTACGCTCGGGAATGCACCAGTGCACGCGGCGAGACAGTGATGTAGCTTTAGCGAGTGTGAGAAGTATTCAATAATACAAGGTAATAGATCGTAACACAGCGTGCCAAGTGAGAAAGAGCGATGAACAAGAAGTGGCAAGTCTTTGTCAAGGAGTGAATGGCCCAACTCAAGATGTTGTTCAGGAGATCAAGCTGCGGCCAAGGGTGATCTTACGCGTTCTTCGCCTGCTGTCTAACCAAGTCTGGCCTAAGCGCAGCGGCTGGCAAAAGTAGAACCGCCAACGGGTCCGAGATTTCATTGGCCTTCATCTTGCAACGGGCGAAACAACCTCTTCCGCTCGGTTATTATCCGGCAGAAGACTTCCTACACAAATACGAAACCCTCCTTGGCCTCACACGCGCGCGCATGATCGGAATGAACAGATCGTTCTCTGCTATCACGTGATAGCTGCGCTGCGCTGCCGGCATTGCGTGGCGAACTATTTTTGTCTACCTGTAATGTCCACGGGCCGCGTTGCTTGGCTCAACGCTTTGTTGATCACGATGGACGGTTCATTGTGGATGATCGATGGTCGGAGTTTGCTACAATCGCCAACGGGATGATATGAGACGCACAATCGACTGAGCAGAGCATTGCAGTCGTGAAGGGTCAAAGACCTCATAGATTCCTACGACCAGCGAGGCTCCTCTCTGCGGATCGTACCTCCTAGTGGAATCACTTTGGAAGATACCAACCCGGTCTGCCTACTTCAGTGGTGTTCGTATTCGAATGTACGTTCATCGATGGCATCGTCTTGATGAGGTGTGCTTTGCTGTTCGGAGGACGTTGTCGACGTGGCGAAGCCGATAGGTTTGCGTCAGCAAACAGTGTGGACTAAAGCTGCAGGTACGAAAGGTACTATTTCACTTTGGGAGGGATGAGCTCTTGTGCAAAGGTGAGGTGACATCTGTCGCCTTGGATGTGAAGGTTGTATATATCTTGCCGACATCATCGCCGTCATGGATGTCGCGACTGCGCCTCGCGTGGTGATGGAACCAGTTCTTCCTGCTCGCCTTGAGATCCTGTGTCAGAGTAAGTCGACTGCATGAAGCGCAATCTTGTGGATGGGACATGTCTATTCGCCGGGAGCTTGGCGACACTAGGCACGGCATTAGGCGGATCTCAAACCTGAAATAGGTCACGAATAGGTAGCTTGATTGTGATGAACGTTCGCCGCAGACATTTACCAATTGGTGGAAGCTCGCAGGAGGAGTGGCGATTGATCGCGGACAGAAACGCGCAGAGGCCGATCATATACGTAACTATAACGAGCAGAAAGGCAGGCTTTCCACTGCCGCCACATCGTTCCACGCGGGTGTTACAGGCGTAGCCGGCATGTTTCGTGATTTAGAGTTGAGTGCTGCATGCGGGTAAGGTAGGCCATCCGGCGTCGACATCTCAAGATGGAAGCGGAAGCTGGGCTGATGCTGGAAGACCCAGAGCAGTGCCATCTTCCAAGAATCGAGACGAACGTCGTAGGGATGTCGGGAGGGGAGGAGTTCGAGTTCGACAGGATTGCTGGACTTCCGTGACGGTCTGATCCTGAACCTGGCAAGGGTTATTAGTAGATGGAGAAAATTTCAAGGAGGATTCCCGTGGAAGAGGCGGTGGTTGGCGGCAGAGTCGCGGAGAAGGAAGCGGGTGGGTCGAAATGCTGGGGGACTTGTATCTTAGCCCGCCTCAGCAAAACATGGAAAAGTCGACGTTCGGCTTGGTCCTCCTTTTCGGATTCCCCGTCAAACGGCCGCGGAATATTGTCTCACTCATAACTTTCCACCCCTTCACCTCCTTGTCCATCACCATCCTCCGTCGCGGTGAAGACCTTATCGCTCCAGCTTGTTTGCTCAGTTGTCCGGACAGATTCGCGTGTGCGACAACTTTGGAAAATACAAACTTCCGGCTGCACCCAGCCAATCACAAGCTTCAGCCGTCAGGAGCATTGGCGCTCGCCCTTTCCGCGCGTCTCTGAGCAACAACCTGCAGTGGCGCTCTTCTCTCCATCCTTTCTCCTTCCACACACTCGACGGCGACCGCTGCTGAAGTGTACAGTCGCTTTCCTACCACCAACACCCAGGGCGCGCGTTCCTGCAGCCAGATCACCGGGAACATCGCTTTCCACGACAACGACCGCGACGACGGACAATCACGCTCGCTCAACACCAATCTCGTCCTTGAGGGGCTTCCTCTAATCACACCCTCCGCCGCAGCAATCCACCGCTGCATCTCATGGTTTACGATTGAACGGTACGCGCCTTTCATTGTGTGCTCTGCACTTCATATCCTTCGCCTCATCGCGTGGATGAAGCGTTTTGCACACCTCGATACCCGGCCGGCAGCTGACATTCACCATAGCAGTACATAATCCTCCACCACCCATCATGGCTCATCCCAATCAGGGAGGCTACGATGACGGCTATGGCCAACAGCGGCCTCCACCACACGGCGGCGCTGATCCGTACTACCAAGACGACCAGGCCTACTACGATCAGCAAGGTTACGCTCAGGGCGGCCAGCACCAGCAAGATGGATACTACGATGATCAGGGCTATTACCAGGCCGGCCACGACAGCTATCAGGATGGATACTATGATGCTGGCCCGCAGGGCTATCAAGATGAGTACTACGACAACCAGTACTACGACCAGGGCGCTCCACCTGCAGGCCAGTACCAGCAGCCAGGTCAAGCCGGTCCTCCAAGGAGACGCGGTCACGACTCCGAAGAAGACTCGGAGACTTTCAGTGACTTCACAATGAGGTCCGACATGGCACGCGCCGCCGAGATGGATTACTACGGACGTGGCGACGAGCGATACAATTCATACGGCGACGGTCAAGGCCGCGGATACCGCCCACCATCATCGCAGGTCTCGTACGGTGGCAATCGCTCATCTGGTGCCTCGACGCCAGTCTACGGCATGGACTACACGAGCGCGCTGCCAGCTGGCCAACGGTCTAGAGAGCCATACCCAGCCTGGACGTCTGATGCTCAAATTCCGCTGTCCAAGGAAGAGATTGAAGACATCTTCCTCGATCTGACCGCCAAATTCGGCTTCCAGCGCGACAGCATGCGCAACATGTTCGATCACTTGATGACTCTCCTCGACTCTCGTGCATCGCGCATGTCTCCCAACCAGGCTCTTCTCTCGCTTCACGCCGACTACATTGGTGGCGAAAACGCCAACTACCGAAAATGGTACTTCGCCGCTCACCTCGACCTGGACGACGCCGTTGGTTTCGCCAACATGAAGCTCGGCAAAGCCAACCGCGCAACTCGCAAGGCTCGCAAGGCCGCCAAGAAAAAGAACAAGAACAACGAGCCTCAGAACGAGGAGGCGACGCTTGAGAGCCTCGAGGGTGACAACAGCTTGGAAGCTGCAGAGTACCGCTGGAAGACACGCATGAACCGCATGTCCCAGCACGACCGTGTCCGCCAGATTGCGCTCTACCTGCTCTGTTGGGGTGAGGCCAATCAGGTCCGATACATGCCAGAAGTTTTGTGCTTTTTGTACAAGTGCGCAGAAGACTACTACCAGTCTCCCGCTTGCCAGAACCGCGTCGAGCCTGTCGAGGAGTTCACCTACCTCATCAACTGCATCAACCCTCTGTACGACTTTTGCAGAGATCAAGGATACGAGATCTACGAGGGCAAATACGTGCGCAAAGAGCTGGATCATCAGAAGGTCATCGGATACGACGACATGAACCAGCTTTTCTGGTACCCTGAGGGGATCGAGCGGCTCTCCTTCGAGGATAAGACCCGACTGGTAGATCTGCCTCCGGCTGAGCGATACGAGCGACTCAAGGATGTGATCTGGAAGAAGGCATTCTTCAAGACCTACAAGGAGACTCGTTCGTGGTTCCACATGTTGACCAACTTCAACCGCATCTGGATCATCCACGTGTGCGTCTTCTGGTTTTACACCGCTTTCAACTCGCCAACTCTTTACACCAAGGACTATCAACAACAGCTCAACAACAAGCCCAATGCGCCCGCTCAATGGTCCGCCGTCGCGCTCGGTGGTACCGTCGGCTGCTTCATTCAGATCCTCGCTACCCTCGCCGAATGGCTGTACGTGCCACGACGATGGGCCGGTGCTCAGCACTTGACCAAGCGTTTGTTCGCGCTTCTCGGCATGTTCGCAATCAACGTTGCTCCATCGGCCTACATCTTTGGATTCAAGCAGACGGGCAAAATCGCTCTGATTCTGGGTGTTGTCCAATTCCTGGTTGCCTTGGCTACTGTCTTCTTCTTCGCCATCATGCCTCTGGGTGGCCTTTTCGGCAGCTACTTGAACGGAAAGCGTCGACAGTACGTGGCCAGTCAGACCTTCACCGCCAGCTGGCCTCGTCTGCATGGCAACGATATGTGGATGTCCTACGGTCTCTGGACTCTGGTCTTCGCCGCGAAACTGGCAGAGTCTTACTTCTTTCTGACTCTGTCCATTCGTGACCCTATCAGGATTCTCTCCACCATGGATATTCAAAACTGCATTGGTGACAAGATTATCGGAACAATCCTCTGCAAGCAGCAGCCGACCGTCCTGCTCATTCTGATGTACTTCACCGATCTGATTCTGTTCTTCTTGGATACCTACCTCTGGTATGTCATCTTGAACTGCGTCTTCTCCGTCGCACGATCATTCTACCTTGGTGTTTCTATCTGGACACCATGGAGAAACATCTTCTCTCGCCTTCCCAAGCGAGTCTACTCCAAGATTCTGGCCACCACCGACATGGAGATCAAGTACAAGCCAAAGGTTCTCATCTCCCAGATTTGGAACGCCATTGTTATCTCCATGTACCGTGAGCACTTGCTTGCCATCGACCACGTCCAGAAGCTGCTCTACCACCAGGTTCCGTCCGAGCAGGAGGGCAAGCGCACTCTTCGCGCGCCAACCTTCTTCGTGTCTCAAGAAGATCACTCCTTTAAGACGGAGTTCTTCCCGGCCATGTCAGAGGCCGAGCGTCGTATTTCCTTCTTCGCTCAGTCGCTTTCCACGCCAATTCCTGAGCCTCTGCCGGTGGACAACATGCCGACATTCACCGTCATGATTCCTCACTACAGCGAGAAGATTCTCTTGTCTCTCCGTGAGATCATCCGTGAGGACGAGCCGTACTCCCGTGTCACCATGTTGGAGTACCTCAAACAGCTTCATCCTCATGAATGGGACTGCTTCGTTAAGGACACCAAGATTCTGGCTGACGAGACCTCGCAATTCAACGGCGAGTACGAGAAGAACGAGAAGGACACTGCCAAGAGCAAGATCGACGACCTGCCATTCTACTGCATCGGTTTCAAGTCCGCCGCTCCCGAGTACACTCTCCGTACCCGTATCTGGGCATCTCTCCGCTCGCAGACTCTTTACCGCACAATCTCTGGCTTCATGAACTACAGCCGTGCAATCAAGCTGCTGTACCGTGTCGAAAACCCAGAGGTCGTCCAGATGTTCGGTGGCAACTCCGACAAGCTCGAGCGCGAACTCGAACGCATGGCCCGCCGCAAGTTCAAGATTGTGGTTTCGATGCAGCGTTACTCCAAATTTAGTAAAGAGGAGCGTGAAAACGCCGAGTTCCTGCTCCGTGCCTACCCCGATCTCCAAATTGCCTACCTGGACGAGGAGCCTCCGGCCAACGAAGGCGAGGATCCCAGACTATTCTCTGCCCTCATCGACGGCCACTCCGAGCTCATGGAGAACGGCATGCGTCGTCCCAAGTTCCGCATCATGCTTTCTGGCAACCCTATTCTCGGAGACGGAAAGTCTGACAACCAGAATCACTGCCTGATCTTCTACCGTGGAGAGTACATACAACTCATCGATGCCAACCAGGACAACTACCTCGAGGAGTGCTTGAAGATCCGATCCGTGCTCGCTGAATTCGAGGAGATGACTACCGACAACGTTTCGCCATACACTCCCGGTCTGCCGCCCACCAAGTTCAACCCCGTCGCCATTCTCGGAGCTCGTGAATACATCTTCTCCGAGAACATTGGAATTCTCGGTGACGTCGCTGCCGGAAAGGAACAGACATTCGGTACTCTCTTCTCTCGTACTCTGGCTCAAATCGGTGGCAAGCTCCATTACGGTCACCCGGATTTCCTCAACGGTATCTTCATGACCACTCGTGGTGGTGTTTCCAAGGCTCAAAAGGGTCTCCACTTGAACGAGGACATTTACGCCGGCATGAACGCTATCCTTCGTGGTGGTCGCATCAAGCACTGCGAGTACTACCAGTGTGGTAAGGGACGTGATTTGGGTTTCGGCTCCATTCTCAACTTCACCACCAAGATTGGAACTGGTATGGGAGAACAGATGTTGTCTCGCGAGTACTACTACCTCGGAACACAACTTCCTCTGGACCGATTCTTGTCCTTCTACTACGCTCACCCTGGCTTCCACATCAACAACTTGTTCGTCATGTTGTCGGTGCAGATGTTCATGTGGTGCCTGCTCAACCTGGGCGCTCTCCGCCACGAGACCATCAGCTGCCGATACAACCGCGACGTTCCAGAGACCGATCCTCTATACCCCACTGGATGTGCCAATACTGTGCCGATCCTGGACTGGGTGCAGCGTTGTATTGTCTCGATCTTCATCGTCTTCTTCATCTCCTTTGTGCCACTTACGGTGCAGGAGTTGACTGAGCGCGGATTCTGGAGAGCTCTCACCCGTCTGGCGAAGCATTTCTCCTCGCTCTCGCCTCTTTTCGAGGTGTTTGTCACGCAAATCTACGCCTACTCTCTTCAGCAGGATCTGTCCTTCGGTGGTGCTCGCTACATCGGCACTGGTCGTGGTTTCGCCACCGCTCGTATGCCGTTCGGTGTTCTTTACTCCCGCTTCGCCGGACCCTCCATCTACATGGGCGCTCGTCTCTTGATGATGCTGCTCTTTGGAACATTGACAGTCTGGGGATACTGGCTGCTCTGGTTCTGGGTGTCTCTGCTCGCCCTGTGCATTTCACCCTTCGTCTTCAACCCGCATCAATTCGCTTGGGCCGATTTCTTCATCGACTACCGCGAGTTCTTGCGCTGGTTGTCCCGTGGAAACACCAAGGCTCACTCGGCGTCCTGGATCGGCTTCGTGCGTCTGTCGCGCACTCGTCTCACTGGTTTCAAGCGCAAGGCTCTGGGAGAACCATCCGCCAAGCTGTCCGGTGACACGCCTCGCGGCAAGTTCACCAACATCTTTTTTAGTGAAATCCTTGGCCCGCTTGTCCTCGTTGCCGCCACCGTGATCCCATACCTCTTCATGAACTCCGGTGTCGGTGTCATCGCCGAGAACAACGATGGTGCCGATCTCACACCCAGGAACGCCCTCATTCGCCTTGGTCTTGTCGCCTTTGGTCCCATCGCCGTCTACGCCGGTGTGGCCATCACCTTCTTCGGAATGGCCTGCTGCATGGGACCAGTGCTCAGTATGTGCTGCAAGAAGTTCGGTGCCGTTCTCGCAGGCATTGCTCACGGCATCGCGGTTGTCATGCTGCTGGCTTTCTGGGAGGTCATGTTCTTCCTCCAGAGCTGGAACTTTTCCCGGGCTCTGCTGGGAATGATCGCCGTCGTGGCCATCCAGCGCTTTATCTTCAAGCTCATCATTGCTCTCGCCCTCACTCGAGAGTTCCGCGCCGACACCTCGAACATAGCATGGTGGACCGGCAAGTGGTATGCTCTGGGCTGGCACACAATGTCTCAACCAGGCCGCGAATTCCTCTGCAAGATCACCGAGATGGGCTTTTTCGCTGCCGACTTCTGCCTTGGCCACATGCTGCTGTTCTTCATGTTGCCCGCGATCTTGATTCCTTACATCGACAAGTTCCACTCGGTCATGCTCTTCTGGCTGAGGCCTAGGTACGTTGAGATTCCATTTCGACACCTTGACCCATCCCATACTGACTATCTTTACAGCCGCCAAATCCGCCCTCCGATCTACTCGCTCAAGCAATCGAAGCTCCGCAAACGTCGCGTGGTGCGCTACGCCATTCTGTACTTCACCATGTTTGTCCTCTTCATCGCCCTGATCGTCGGACCCGTGATCGTGTTGAAGATCACGAAGAAGGTGCCCAGCTTTGGAACACTTCCCCTTCAACTCATGCAACCCGCCGACTGGAAGAACAACGACACAACGGACAAGGTCACTGGTACCCGACAAGCTGGCGGTGGTGCTGCCGCTACCGGTGGCGCCAGGGCAAGCGCAAGGCCAAGTTCGACGAGAGGATCGAGATTGGGCGGCGGCAGCGGCAGTGGTTCGAGCAACCGCATGATGTTTATGTTGTAGAGGAGGAGAGGAGGGTAATGAGGAGGAAGAGAAAAGGGCAGAGAGAAAGAAGAGGAAAATGACAAACTCGCAAGATCGCGAAATTACGACTGCATCACACACATTTTAGAGGGGAAACAACAATAGCAACACGGGACTACTACTTTGACATTCCAACGTGGGAGGTGTATGAAGGAGGTGTGGGATGGACTGGAACGTATGATTGGGGTTTGTTGCTGGTGTACAATTGCTTTGTTTCTGTCAGAGTATTGCCAGCTCATTTAGGGATAGGTGTTAGGTAGACATCTTACTTTGGGTTGCATTGACACATGCTTTGCCTTGTTTCCGAACGTGATTCGCGGTTGTGTACTTGTACTCTACCACCATGGCAGCATATGCGTGTTGCTAGTATTGCTGATGCTGTTGCTCGCGCGCAAGCTCCGATCCCGAGAACCATTGCCCGCCGATCACTTGCATTTTGAAACGCTGAGTTGGGCACCTTCATGCATCACGATACTTGTACTCGGCTGATGGCGACTTTGTGTCCATCGGATCGAGCGTTCTTCGAACTACTCGAGACGCAGAGCTGTATCCAATGCTCACGGTAGGACGAAGCCGAAGCATCTTTGCAAGTACCTTGACGGATCGTCAATCATCGAGACGTACCTCACGGGACCGGCGCAGTCACAATTTTCACAGAGTTGCATTGACCGAGGAGCTACATTCCACGAGGAGCTACATTCCAGACGAGGGATTGTGAAATAGCAAGATCGTAACCTCATCCAGATTCAGCGACTTTTGCTCGCTTCGCCATCTGCGTAGCTCCGTGTCGACGCGGTATTCGTTGCATCTTGCAGGGTAGACAGAACGTTCGCATCGATCTGGTTAGACCTCTCCGCACTTCCCAATCTCCACGCCTAGCAATTGTCTCGACCACAGCCTTGCTCAATGAACCGAAACGACTGAGCGAAAGGGGCACCATTCAAATTCCAGCAATAATTGCCCGAACCGGCCCGGGCCTGGACATCTTCGCAGTGGTTCTGGCAATTGCAGTTGGTTCCAGGAGACCAGACTAAAGAAGCTCTGTCGTTGTTGAATTTGCATGGATACTGAACGTAGATGGAGTTCTTGCCGATCTGGTTGGCTATGCAGCCGTCGTTATTGATCGAGAAGGCCGTACCGCCGCCGTCTCGGCAGGCGTTGTCGTTGTAGAAGGTTCCGTAGCCGAAGTTTGTGCATCGTTTGACGACGAGGGCATTGGCGTCGCTGATGGTCAATGTCATCGTGACGACGATGGAGCCGATGTACTTGGCCAAGTGCATGATGTGTGAAGGCACTGTTGATCAAAGATCTGTTAGTGCATGTGCGGCAAGCGGAGGTGGTTTTTTTTTTGTACCAGATGTTGTAGGAGAACAAGCTGTGTTGTTGCTGTACGATAGGTGTTTGATCGTAACCGGTGAGGATTAGTCCTGCTACTTATCTTCTTCCATGTTGACGGAATCCGCGTGCTCCTGTTCCGACGGCTTGCTCGGATTGACTGCTCGCCCGCTGCTGCCAGACGTCCAGGACAAGGTCTTTGAGGCGTCAGACGAGGTTTGGATACAGACTTTCGATAGTCGACACGCCAATGCGAGGTGTGTTGATCCTGCATTGCATTAGCACCTTTTGGCTAGACTTTCATGTCGGGCGCCATTCTGGCAGGCCTCCTGCAAAGCCCAACCGGCATGACCACGCGGAAGGGGCCTTTAGCTTGTTCGCGAGACAGCATATGCTCTGAGCTCTCACTCCAGGTGGTGGTAGGAAGTCGGGAGATATATGCGTGCATCGAGAGTGCCGAAGAGTGGAGCAAGACTGTAGAAGTCATGGTGACCATCGCCACGGTAAAGGGTACTCAGATCTCCGCTACAGCTTTTTGCTACCAGTGTCTAAACGCGAAGACGGTCCCGCGGCTGGGATGAATGCAGTCTTCCCTCTACCTGAGCTTCGTCGGGTCAGCAAGGGAGTTACAAACACCGGCATGGTTTACCCCACTCGGTCAATGCCATTCTTTCTGGGCCAACGTGAGTCTGAGATGATGTTGAAGGCCGCCAGACATGGGTCCAGATACGCTCTTGCGAGCAGTCCTGATGCTACCTCTGACAAGTGCTTGCTCGCTCCAAGCTGCCGTAGTAGCACGTAATCGGTTGCTGTAGCGTGTGCGGAGACGAGTCGGACTGGCTGGACCTTGTCCGTATTCATCACGAGCGGCACAGTTGTCCTGCTCGAATGGGAGTGTTCCGCTCGGATGCTCACGTCGTTTTTTGGACAGCATCTCCGCTATTGCGGTTCTTCCATCCCTCTGAAAACTTACCGGGTGGGGAGTCGTTCATGCAAGTTCTGGCCAGCGCTACACCCAAATTAGTATGGCAGAAAGCGAACTTATCCCACTTCCTCCCGCGTGTGTTGCTCTCACCTCTCTGCCTCTATATACACCTCTTTTGGCCGAAATCGTCCATTGCCGCTATAAAAACCCTTCTCTTATCTCTTATTAATTAGCTACAACAATCGCATAGTTACCTGACCTTCCGGCTCTTTTAATAGATAATATAGTGTATTATAACCCTAATAAAGGCAGTAGTAGTAAAACGGACGATTCGGCGGAGTTATTAGATAAGGAGGCTTTCGAGGCGGCTTTCGGTAATATTAAAGAGCGTAGTAAATACAATAATTCGCGAGTATAAAAGGACGTAGATATCGAGTAGCGTTACGAGCGAGCGCCTCTCGAAGAGTCGGAAGGAGCTAAGGAGGTTATTATAGTAAACGAGGTAGATTATAGCCTCTATAAGCCGGTAGACACGGAGACACGCCGTAATAGATTCGAGCTACTCGTTAGTAAGTAATACGAGCGTGTTATAAAGCCTATACTAATAGTTAGTAGTATAGGCGACGAGGAAGTACTAAAGGCGTTCTTTAGTACGTTTTTTAATTAGCTAGTGTTCGAACGTATAGCTAAATGCACTAATATATATGCCTAATCTAAGCTAAAGTAGAACGAGTATACTAATAGCCGTACTCGTGTTTATAGTAATCTCTTTTATCTAGTTACCGCCGCTAAGATAAAAGTATAGTATAGACTTATCGTCTATATATTAGCTATCTAAATAGCGGATAAGAAGGACTTCTAGAAGTTCAATAACTAGTAGCTAGAGCACCGTATAGTAAGGCATAGTAGTATAAGTTATAACTGCTTCTAGTAGATTAAGGCTACGCTATATCTTAAGGATCTAGTAACGACGCCGATTAGTAAGGGTTTATCGCCGTAGACGTAGGTAGGATAGTTGTCGAGGAACGTGCCGTGTATCGATGCTATCCTTTCTAATTCTACGGAAGGGCTATCTAAGGTAAGCTACGGAGCTAACTAATATTAGTACCTTAGGCCGTAGGTCTAGCCGTAGGTCTTCTAACCCGTAACATTACCCCCCCTCGTACTCCTCGAAACTTGAAAGAGCGCTGTCCTCGGCGCTACTATACGAGTGTTGTATCCGTTTCTTCTCGTTCTTCTCGTACTAGGAGCCGTGCTTAACTACGAGGGTATCGTGTCCGTCTCGTATTAGAAGCCGGTGCTCGACTACGAGAGTATCGCGTCCGTCTATCTTGTACTAGGAGCCGTACTTAACTACGAGGGCATCGTGTCCGTCTATCTCGTACTAGGAGCCGTACTTAACTATAAGGGCATCGTGTCCGTCCGTCTCGTATTAGAAGCCGGTGCTCGACTACGAGAGTATCGTGTCCGTCTCGTACTAGGAGCTACTTAACTACGAGGGTGTCGTGTCCGTCCGTCTCGTACTAGGAGCCGTGCTTAACTACGAGGGTGTCTATCTCGTACTAGGAGCTATGCTCGACTACGAGGGTTCTTCGGAGGGCGTAAACGCTACTATTAGGACTATCTAGTTCTTTCGGCTACGTTCGGATAGCCTCGTTCTTAGCTACTAACTATCGAGGAACGTGCCGTGTATCGATGCTATCCTTTCTTATTCTACGGAAGGGCTATCCGAGGTAAGCTGCGGAGCTAACTAATATTAGTGCCTTAGGCCGTAGGTCTAGCCGTAGGTCTTCTAACCCGTAACAATAGTTGTCTAACTATCTACGGAAGAAGTTTACTAAATAGGTAACACCTAGTACGGTAGTTAGTCTAGACGAGATAATAATTCGATTTACCGGCTACTCCTTCTACGTAGTTAATATACGTAGTAAGCTAAGCCCTATAGGATATTATATCCTCGCCCTTTATAAACGTAGCTTCCTACTTAGCTAGACGTACTTCTCGCTAGTAAAGAAGCTAGGGTTTAAGGATTATAGTATAGAGCTTACTAATATTGTCGTACTACGTAAAATAATAGTCTAAGAGGTAGAGGTAGAGGTTAAAAGGTAGAAGAAAAAGAACGAGAAGTCGAAAAACTAAGTAATAGCTACTCTCGTAGCCGATATAACCCCTCCGACCCCTCTACTGCTCCTTCCTAATCCGGACAAATCTATAAACCTTACTAAGAAGCTAGCTCCGCGTACGAGGGCTAGAGTATACCTTATATTACATACTCTACAATAGGCTCTTAACTAAGGTAAGTTCTTCTATATCTATATAGATAACCTATTTAGTAATATACCGCTCTACGCTATTTTACGTACGTACGGTATCGCTATAACCGGTACTATTAGAAATAACTCGAAATCGTAGCCTTAGTAAGGAGCGTCGTTTAGGCGTACTAAGAAAGGTATAACTAAGTAGGTAAAGCCCGCGCATAAAACGACTAACTTCCCCTTCGATTCGATCCTTTAAAGGTTACTCTATAACGTGTCCGCCGTATTATAGTAAGATCGATACCTTATATAGTTCTTTACTACCGGATATACTTTTAGCGAGCGTATAAATAGACTAAGAAGGAAGCTACGACCGGTAAACGCCTTTATTCGAGATTACGTTCGTTCGTACTAGACGAATATATAAGAGCATAAACTAGTCCTACTTATCGCTACTTACTATAACGACTATATAGGCGGTGTCGATATCCACGACTAATTAAGGAGCTACTACTTAACTTAGCATAAGACTAATAAGCTATAGTATACCCTCTTCTACTTCCTACTTAATATAGCTATTATTAACGCTTTTATCCTTTATAGAGATAGCAGTACCGCGCTACGAAGCATCCGATCCTTACCTTATAACGTAACTTCCGCGTCTACCTAGCTATAGAGCTTATCGTCGAAGGCGTCTTCGAGAAGCTCTTCGTTAATAGTAGTTAACTATATTATAAAGAAGAGAACGCGATAAGGATACTAGCTAATTCTAGACCTTATAACGGCTAGGTTTTAACCGCTAGGTTTTCGGCTAGGTTAGGTGAATTTTAAGGTTCCTAGGTTCAGGTTTTTTAGGATTAGGATAACCCTAGGAAAAATCCTAAGTCCGGATTTTTAAAAATTTCAAAAATCGACTTTTTCTACCTATATATTAAAGATTTGTTTTTAAATATAAAATGTATATATATTAAGAATGTAGTTAGCATAAGTAGCTAGTAGATTCGAGAAGCTAAAAAGCTCTAGAACCTTATCGTTTTTTCTAGGTTAATCTAAAAATTCGGAGATCCTAGAAATTTTAGGTTATCCTAAGAAAGCCGAACCTAAATTTTTCTTTAGGTTTCTAAAACCTAACCTAGCCTAACCGCACCGTTGTGAGGTCTAGCTAATTCGTTAAGAGTAATAGCATTAGTAGACATTCGAAGCGCTCTAAATAGTACTAGTTCTTAAAAGGCGACCGGATACTATATACGTACCGCCTTATAATAACGGTAGATTATATACGTTACCGTAGCTTTAAGGGCATTAACTACTAGCTCTATAGATAGGCTTCTACCGCTAAAGGACTAAAACAGAAGCCTCGTCAAGTATATAGCGTATATATAAGTTATAGTATTAAATACGCGCTCTACTCCTTATGTCGGCTAATATAGTACTTAATTAATAGTAAAGATAATATCCTTACTACGCTAGCGAATATACTACCTTCTCGACTACCTATAATAATAACGCGTATACCGCTATTAGCTCCTTACGTAACGCCTTAAACTCCGACTCTATAGCCTTAATCCGAGCCTTTAGACCTCTATCCCCCTTAGCTCCACCCCCTCCGATAGCCGCTCCGAGAGCTATAATAGATACTAGCGGTAACGATAGCTATAGCGGTAGTAGTAGTAGAAGAGGCAATAATAAATCTAATAGACTACTAATAGCGGTGTTATTAATAATAGTAGAGCGGTTAGAAGGTAGTATTAGCTCTACGGATAATAAGTCTACTACTACTAGTATATTAAGATTACTATTATATAGTCTAGAAGTAGCGATTTCTTCCTTACTATTACTAATCTTTATATACAATTAGTAGAAAGGCTAATATATAACACCTAGTATCCTTACCTCTTACTTTACTACTAGTAGAGCTATAATTAGAGTAGGTTTTTAGCTATATACATGTTTTTAAGCAACGGTAAGGTATAAAAAGGTCCCTCGACTTATCGAGGTAGACGTATACTCTACTTAGCTACCTTTTTACTACTAAAAATAGATAAGGGTTTAGCACTAATATAGGGCAGCCGTCGCGCTAAGTTTACCGGATATATTCGGGAATAACTAATATAGGAGCAAAGGGGTATATACTAAACTTTCTCTTCGGAACGATCTATATAGCATAGCGCGGTACTTTAGACCGTAATTCCGCTAGATACCTACGGTTACGGAGCCGGAGAGTTTATTATAGTACTTTAGTACGTACTAGGATAAGGGAAAACCCTACCCGTAGTATGTTTTCTTTCGACGTAGAGAGAGGAGAGGGAGCATTTTCTAATAGCTAACCTAGTATAGGTCCTAATCTATATTAATACAAGGCGGATCGCGGACGTAGCTATTATTTTGTAATAGTACCGCCAAGGACTGCTATAAGGATTACTGCTAAAGGTAGTAATCCGGGTCGAGTAAAGTTATCCTTCGGTTATATAACTAAGGAGGTAACGAATGCTTAGCGCATGCCTTGACAAGGGAACGTGTGTACCGGAATTAAGTGTGTAGGAAAGCTAGTTGTCTCTCTATCTGCTATTGCTAAAGGTATGCACTACCCGGGACGCCGGGCTCCGGATTAATAAGGGAACGTATGTACCGGAATTAAGTGTGTGGGAAAGCTAGTTGTCTCTCTATCTGCTATTGCTAAAGGTATACACTACCCGGGACGCCGGGCTCCGGATTAATAAGGGAACGTGTGTACCGGAATTAAGTGTATGGGAAAGCTAGTTGTCTCTCTATCTACTATTACTAAAGGTATACACTACCCGGGGGCGCTAAGCCCGGAGCCCGGCGTCCCGTAATATTACCCCCCCCCCTACACGAAGAACGGACACACTATCCGTAGTGTTGCGCTAAAAACCATGTTAAAAATCGAAACAAAACAAAAAAAACAAGTCGATCCTCGTCGCTAGTCCTTCTTTAGTAAGCTCTAATCTACCTCGGCCTTCTCTACCTCGGCCTTCTTCTACTTCTTACGTAGCGTGTCGGTTCCGCCCTACTTACGGAGCTTACGCTTAATAGCAGGGGTGGTCGCCGCGGGAGTAGTAGTCGGGTAGGCTAGGCGCACTATAGTAGAGAGGTCGGCGGAGTCCGGGGTATAGACTAGGCTAGGGTTGTCGAGGTAGCGTAGGGCGCTAGTAGGGTGCGTGTCGACGTGTTTTAGTGCCTTACCGATCGCGGTATCCGGGAGAGTAATGCCCTTACGCTTACGGGATGCCGCTATAAATATAACGAACTCGTGTTAGCGGTAGCGCGAAAGGAGGGACCCGGTAAAGGCGTTAATATTTAGTCCCGGGATGCTAGCGTCTCGGAGGTCGTACGCTAGCTAGTCGCCGTAGTCGGCCGCTAAGTCGACCGCGTCTATAGTTATATTATAGAGGGTTTATGCCGCCGCGATTAGGCGCGCCTAGGTAGATATACCTATTTAGAAGGTAATGTCGTTATCTATTACCGAGGGGCTTAATTGTCGGAGGCCGGGAGTAGAGGGTTATAGTGCGGTATTCGTTGCCGGTAGCGCTAGGATTGCCGGGGGTAGCATCTTTCGATAGGTAGATAGAAGGGTAAGCCCTAGCTAGTTACGCTACTCCTACGTAAGTACTTCGAATCGGGCGCGGAACATCTCTACGTTAAAGACGAGTCGGTAGCCTAGGTCCTAGTAGTTACGTAGCGGCGTCTTCTCGGGCATCTAGTATAGGTTAGCTTTGCCGTTTATATTAAGAAGTTAGGCGACGTTCTCCTTAGTCTATACTAGTCGCTATGTGTCGTATACGTGTTATAGGGCTTAGCGATCCCGCTAGTCGAGGGTAGCGTCTTCGGCGGCCGCCTAGACGTTATCTATTATCTCTCCGTCTATTCTGTCCTAGTCCACTTTAGTTAGCTAGGTAACTAGGGCCCAGTTTTCGAATAGCTTCGTTAAAGGTAGGAGGCGGGGGCGGATTATCCTGTTCTTTACTAGTTGCTTCTAGCCCTTGTCTACGTAGTTACTGCCTAAGGTAACTATGTCGCTACTTAGGAGTCGGAGGGGGTCGAACTAAACCTAGGCTTTGCCTTCCGGGTCGAGGAGTTTCGCGATATGTTCTCCTATAAGAAGGATGCATCCGCCTTACAACCCTAGGACTCCGTTTCTACTATTGTCGACGACGTAAGGGCGTCCTATTAGTCGGCGCGACCTCTCTAGGTAGCCCTTAGAATTAAAATCGTGCGGATACGCCTCCTAAAGGGTGTTTAGCGAGACGTAACCCTTGTCTATATACTTCGTTAGAGCGCCGACTATTAGGTCCTCGAGGTAGGAGTTAAGCGGTAGGGCACTACCGTTTGTAACGGATTTGTAGATAGCGAAGTAGAAGGTATCCTCGGACTGCCTAACCCCGTATCTCCACAACTTCGTGCCGGAGGCCTAGGCTACCTACCGAGTAATCCGCTAGGGAATTAAGGTAGTACGGGATTAGTCTACCTACTTAGGTAACGTAGGGGATTAGTCTACCTACTGCGGGTTTAATGTGGGGGATTGGTCTCCCTACTACGGGTTTAATATAGGGGATTAGTCTGCCTGCTAAGGGGATTAGTCTGCCTACTAAGGTGTAGTAGGGCGAGGAGTCTCGTTCGGGATTCTAACGATAAAGTCCGCCCACTCTATAGTTAGGTCGATAATGTCGTCGATAGCGGTATCCGACTCGAAGCGGCGTTTAAAATATCCTTAGATCTGCTTAGCCTTATTACGGAGGAATGTTAAGGGGTTGTTATATAGCTTCGTAAGGAAGTCGTAGATAGCGCGGTTATCGTCGTTATCGTCTTCCTAGGCGCTATTAACTTAAAGAGTAAACTCGGCGTTAGCTTCGCTACGGGCGACAAGTCCTGTCTAAGGGAAGGAGTAGTCTTTAATATATATTAGGGTAGCGTACTATCCTCTCGCGCGTAGGGCGTCCTAGGCTATACTAATTGCGTCCTTATCGTATACTACGTCCCGGGCTTTCGCTAGCGCGTCGTACGCGGTAAGGTAGCGTACGCTAACGTTCTTACGGGGGAGTATATCGTACGGTAGACCCGGGGCAGCGGCGTCGTCGATAGTAACACCCGGCTAAACTATCTCCTAGTCTACGACTTCTAGGAGGGTCGCGTTAGGAAATCCATCTTCGCGCAATAGCTAGGTAGCCTTCTTTACGAGGGAGGTGTAGCCCTAGCTCGTCGGGCTTCGGCGATAGAGGTCCTAGAGAGTAGCGCGTACCTTTCGCATATCGGGATAAATCTCCTCTTCCGTACGGAGACGTCCTAACGTAGCGTTAACTACTATAGGGTTAACGAACGCCGGTTTCGCGATGTCCGCTACCTCGTCTTATAGTTGCTTTTTCTTAGGCGGTAAGGTACCCTAACTACCTCTACGTACGTTGCCCTATATATCCTTACTAGTACGCTCGGAGGTTACGTTAGCTAACGGTTTCTTAGCGGGCAAGGCCGCCTTGTTAGTTATAGGCTATACCGGGGTGTTCTCGTCCTCGGCTGCCGGCTTCTTAATCTACTACTAGCCTTTGCCCGGTATCTGCTCCTAGAGTAGAGAGTCCTTAAAGTAGGCGTCGCCCTAGTACTAGTCCGGACGCTCGTCTCGGTTAAAGTTATCTAAGATGCGAATTAACACTGTTCGGCTCTCCTTCGGGTTCTAGATAGCTATAGTACGGTGCGGGCGGTACCGTAGGTACGCCTAGAAGGTAGCTACGGGGGTAAAGGTATACTAGTCCTTAGTCGGCGAGGATAAGGCCGTACGCTACGCCTTGTATTCGAGGCTAGTAAAGGTGTGCTTCTACTAGTATCCCGGAAGGCGAACGAGGGGGTTGTCGTCTTATAAAGAGAGGTATACGAGGAGGTTAACTATCTTCAAGAAGGGGACTTACGGGTAGGAGGACTTACGTAAATTAAGGAGGCCTTCGACTACTACTAGTCGGAAGTAGTACCCCTCTATTATAATCGCGCGCACGGCTTTCTTAGTAAAGCTAATTCGTACGAGGTAGTACAACGTAAGGATATAGTCGTTTCCGAGCATTAGCTCCGGAATAGGGGGGAATATTTTAGTAGCGCGGATTACCTAAGGAGAGGGGAAGAATGCTAGGAGCTTGTTCTCCGGGCTAGTTGTAAAAATACTAAATTCTCGTAAGTCCTATACGGGGAGCTCGAAGAATGCTGCCTAACCTTCGCGAATAGATAGAGGTACGATATCCGCTTCCTTTAAGGGGTGCGACTTTAAGCCGGCTTTTATAGGTAGGTATCTTACGTCTATTACCGCCTAGGAGATCGCGTCCTCGGGATCCTTTAGTAGTTAGCATAGGAGCATAGCGCGCTAGGCTTTAGCTACGCGTACCTTATATCCTAGACGCTCCTAGTCGTCGTTAGCTTTCTTCTACGCGGCGGTCGGTTCTAGGATTAAAGACTATATTGCGCTTGCCCGCGTTAACTTAGTAGGGCTCTCCTCCTCTTTAAACATGTTAGTCTTCTTAGAGCGTAGGGAGCTACTACCTAGGACAATCGGCCGAAGGACGCTACTACCTAGGGTAATTAGCTCGCACGGCTACGCGCTATTTATTACCGGCGACGCGGCGTTATCCGACTATACGGGCCTAACGTTAGCGAGGTTACCCGCCTTTCGCTATATAGTCCTAGTTTCCGGGACGAATAGGCTATTATCTTTAGCGCTCTCGGGGGCATTGTCCTTCGCTTCGTTCTTAGTACTCTCGGGAGTCTTAACGTTCGCTATAACAGTACCGCTAAGGACTACTATAAGGATTACTACTAAAGGTAGTAATCCGGGTCGAGTGGAGTTATCCTTCGGTCGTATAACTAAGGAGGTAACGAATGCTTAGCGTATGCCTACCGTATATAAGGCGAAGGGCTTACGCTCGTATATTAAATTCTATAAGAATTAGTCTTACCTTTTATCCAGTGGATACTAGGCGTTCCTTACATTGCTATAGACCCTATCGCCTTTATAATTCTAATTCTTCTACCTCTACGAGGGTAGCAATCTATTAAACCCTATTAAGATTATTAAGATGCCTTCCCGACGTATTGCCGGTAAGCCCCTATAGGACTTACGCCCGGACGAGTTGCCCGAGGTAGAGTAAGAGTAAGGGCCTTATATATACAGAGAGGGTCCTAAGGGATCCGATAAAGCTCCTATATCGACGCCGGAAGAGTCCGTAGCCGAAGCTATTACGAGGCTCGAAGCCGAAAAGGAAGCCTTAA
>JALRMM010000416.1:0-30617 GCA_026122155.1 Zymoseptoria crescenta
TGTCGTTTAGGTTATTTCTTTAGGTTAATCCTAAAAATCTATGCGGTTAACCTAATAAAAATTTTGGTTAACCGTTTTTCTTTAGTTATCCTAAAATTTACGGTGAACCTAGTAAAGCCGCACCTAAATCCCAACTTAGGTTTCTAAAACCTAACCTAGCCTAACCGCACCGTTGTGAGGTCTAACGAGTATTAGCTAGATCGATATAAGTACTTACTTACGAAGGTTTAGTAGTTATTATCTAATACGTTTAGAACGAACCCCTTCTAGCGGAGGGTACGGAAGGTCGTATATAAGGATGCTCTTAAATTAGTCGTTTAGTAGATATAACTCTATAAGCAATAACGTAAGATAAAGCCTAAGGACATGCCGCCGTGCACTAGTAAGTAGCGGTAACAATATAGCATACTATGCTCTTACGAGCTAGAACCTTTCGTTAACGGTAGCCCCTTTAGCGTAGTAATTAAGCTAACGTATATTGAATTTAACACTATATAGCTTACGCCGAATAGTTAGCTACTACCGGAGTAGGTAGTCCTTTACGACCCTATTATACGTACTAATAAGCGGAAGGCGGCGTAGTTATAACACGCTATTAGTAGCACTATACGTAAGCTAATAGGCCCTAAACGACTTACTTAATAAGTAGACCGAGAAGCGATATTAATGCTTAACCGCCGTAACGAGGAGCCTAGTAATCCTTTATTACGACTACCTTAGCCGACTACCTCGTAACAACTTAGCTATAGATGCACTATACGCTACAATCCTTAGAAACGACTCTACCGCTACGTTAAAACCGGTATATAATACACCGAGTACTACTATAGCGGTAGACCGTATAATAATAAGCTAGTACTAGTACTAGATAAAGAACTCCTCGCTTAACGCGTAGCGGCGATAGTAAGGGTAGGCCTAGTAGCATCGTTATAGCCGTAACACTATAAACAACGTCCTTAGCCGCAATACTATTAATAGTAGGACTCGTAGATAATGCTACTACCGTCCGGATAATACTACTTCTACTCTTAATACTACCCTTAGCCGTCTAGCTAATACTACTACCCTTAGCCGTCTATATAGTAATAGTAGTAGTAGCTATATAATAATAGGCATAATTACTACTACCCTTACTAAGATCCGTAGTAGAATTATCCTTAGTAGCCTAGCTAGTAATAGCTAGAGCCGCCGGATTAGTACACGCCGTAGAGCCTTTATCTATGCGCCTACTAACGTATAAACTAGCGCCCTTAGTTATTAAAACTAAAGGAGTTTCTAGCGCTCTTATTAGCTAGCTCGGAATTACTAGATATACTAGCAATTAACGTATCTTACTACGAGAGTAGTCGTTTCTATAAGTAAGAGATCTACGTAGTCGTACTAGAAACTTTTTAGCCTCGCTTTTACTTCTACTACCTCTACTACCTACACTACACTATATATAGACATATAAATTGCACGAGCTTGCTCCTATAATGTAACACTGCACTCTACACACTGTTTAATTGCGCTTACCCTATGTGGTTGTGTTAATATTAAGATGGAGGGCAAAGTGAGGATCTTGGCCGAATTCCGGCTTGTCTGCACGTGACCGACAAAAGCGTCAAATACGAAAATCGAAAGCGTCAAATATCGCCGGGGGAATCGTGCTGCGTGTTACCCGATGCTCGGGACGATCGGAGACCGCGAGTAATGGACAGACATCGCCATGCGAAAGGTTACGACGTGTCGGTGAACGTGCTGGGATGTTCAGATTCCTAGACTACTGCCTATTCGTGCAATCAATATGCTGGCCTATAGCCAACGTTGACGCCACTTTTTTCGTATCATCTTGCTGCTGCTGCAAAGCGAGAAGGTCGTTGGAGTCACAAAATGCAGGATGACTACGACGTGGGGAAGCTTGCGTAGGCAATGTCCGTTGATTCTGACAACCTTGCCATGATCCTTTACTATATTCAAGCCCATCCATCCTTCTGCCACATATAGGCTGATCAGTCCACTCATGCGAGACTCACAACGTGGCCAATCCCTCTCGGTCGGCGGTCTGATTCATGCAGCTCCTCGCTTCACAACGAGTCGGCATCCAAATCGCTCAGATCCAAAAGCAGCAGCACGATTGCGCGGCTATGGCGCAAAAACAAAAACATCCCACCATCATGGTCGTTCACCGCTCAATCGTCCTGTCATGCAGACGCATCTGCTACCGGCTGGTCGACCACGCATCCCTGCGCAAAGAAGACTTTCGCGGACCTCGTTCTGCTTTCGTTCGTGATGGCGTAATTGTTACCTATTAAGAATCAGAAAAGAAAACGTTAGCGCAACTTTCTCGCTCTGGTCGCATGTAACTCAGAATGCTGGACCATGCGAACGATGATCGGACAAGGTTGGAAGGGAGCACGATGCAGGGAGTCGTCCGAGTTTTCTCATGCGCTGTAACGTCGCACGAAGTCCAGAGGAGAAATTTGGCGCCGCAAAGCTTCGAGCAGGGACCAGGGCGGGCTCCGGTATCCCGGAGTCTTGGTCGCTTTTGTTTCTGGTTTGTGCCTTGTACATGTCGTCTGGCGAGCGACAGTTCGGTTGCACAGCATTCCTTGCCACAAATGGTGCGTGTCCTCGATGGAGAGTACCACGTCGTGCGGCGGCTCGTGCGCAACGTCGGACGAAGTTTCGATTGACAGCGAACGTCGTACACGTTCACCGCTATGGCGACCATCGAATGAGCAGTCCTCCGATGGCTGGCTGCAGTTCTCAAACCACAACAATGCGAAATTGTTCTTGCGGTGAGTACACCGCTTCGTATGCCAGCCATCATGGAAGCGACGCGGCGTTTGAGATATCACCCAAATCAGGGCGGCCCAGGCTGGAAGATCCGGAGCTCCTGGCAGGAATAGAACAGGCGGAAAGGAAAGGAAGGGAAGAGTCAAACGTACCTCTGGGAACAACCCAAACACCGCCCTTGCTCAGGGCGAACTCATTGACCTCCAATCCCGTGGCGCCCACCTCCACGAGCACCTTGCCCTCGTGCACGAAGAAGACCATCTGCATCCTGCGGCTGTTCTTTGCTCGCTTGAATCCTTCCGGAGGTAGCTCGACCACGCCCGCGCCGAAGAAGGGCATGGTCATAATTTTGGCGTACTTGAAAGCCGACTGCGGAACGTCGCGAGTGATGATCGATGAAGCTGCAAATGCAATATCTGTAGGATACGGTCAGTATTTCGCTTCCACCAGATGCCAAAGATCGGATGCTGCACTCACCTTCTTGCAGAGGCTGATCGGGATCACCATCGCCTTGACCATTCTTCAGTAACGGGTTCCAACTCGCAACGTGCCCAGTTATTACACCAATCTCTTCCTCCCACTCGTCGGCCATGATTGACTCGGTCTCACTCTCCTCTTCGATGGAGTCAAGTCCGGATCGTTTGGACGCCTTGCCCTTCCGCTTGCGTTTTGTCTTTGTTTTCGGCTTCTCAACATGATCAGCGCGAATGACGCCCTCAATCTCGCCGCTCTTCCAGATGAGAGCTTCATTCTCCCAGAACTTCAGAGGTTGGATTAGGTTTCTCCCTGCCCGGGAGGTCAATTGGCCAGCGTCCTGCGCCGGAGTGACGGCTCGCAAGGCCACATTGCTAACGGGTCCAGTGCTGCCACCACGCTGGCGGAGTTTCGACGGCGAATCGTTGATCTTCACCGGACTCCCTCGCTTCGACATAGCCCGGTTTGCGTCTCTTTCCTTCGGTGCTGCCGCTGCCGCTTTCGCTTTGCCCTTCCCTTTGGGGCGCCCTCTTGGTTTGCTCAATGGCTCCGGCTCTGCCAGTTGCGATTCCAGTTGTGCTTCCACTTCGCTATCAAGTTGTTCTCCAGGATAGTCGTCCACATCTACTGTGTATTCGTCTCCGTGCGCTAATAACGTTGGGTCGATCGTCTCGGGTTCTCCGTCGCGATGCACAATGACATTTCCGCTGTTTGATGTTCGCGCTTTCTTGGAACGACCAACAAATTCACCTCGCTGCGATGCGCCACTCTCGTCCAGGTCTTCGTTGTGTTCTAAGCTCGCTCTGTCCCGTTTCCTGCTCATAGAATTCGACGGTCCCGCAACTGGTGAATGTTCAACCTGACTGATATTCGACTGATCAGATCTCCGCGGCCTCCCTCGCTTCTTTGTTGGCTCTCGTTCACTTTGTGTTTGTTCAATACTGAGCGCAGTCTCGTCAACACCCACTGGGTCTGGAAAGCCATCGTCTTCATCCATAATCAAAGGGCCAATATCCTCGATCGAGCGTTCCACACTCTGGTCCGCATTTCCAGCATTGGTGCGCTCTACCTCGATGTCGTCTTCATCTGCCTCCTCATCATCGTCCTCGTGATCGTATGGACTGGGTCGCGCGGGACCGGTTGATCTGCGCAGTGTTTTGCGAGGCTTGAACGGACTGCCGCTTTCCACAACACTGATGCTCTTGCGATTCCGGTTGGTCGCTCCGGCGAAGTCAAGCCGTCTGTTCGCGGGCGGCGCGTTGCCAGATGGGGATGTTCCATCGTCCTCGTCAGGTATATGTCGCGAGCCTGGTCGCGCTGATGACATACGTTTCGGAGAGCCAATGTTGGTATGCCTAGGGGTCGTTTGTCGCGGTGGCGGCAGATGCGGAGTTCTGCGCCGAGTGAGGGTTTTCGTGACATCTGGAGTAGAGCCTGTTTGCGCCGGCTGTCAGTACACGGCGAAAGTTCCATACATAGGTTTGATTGCCACCTTCTTGCAGATCCATTCCTTCGCTTGTCAAGGTCCTGTCGCCAGTCTGCCGAGACGGCTCTCCTGGCGAGGAGAATATGCCGGACACTGGCTCCAATCCATGCTCGTCGCGTATGCCAGTATCTTGTAGTGTGATGCCCGTTTTTCTGCGTGAACCCAGTCAGCGACATGCCAAAAGACGTTCGCGTTCCCAATCCGCATACCTTCCAACCTTGCCAACATCAAAATACTGGTTGTCTGCTCTTCTGCGACGACCTGGAGTCGCGTTCTTCGCGGTCGGCGCCATCCCGCGCGGCGATTGGTTTTCCTTTCCCAGCGCCACGGTTGGAAATGGCAGTAGGATATGCGCCGATAAGTGAGAGCGAGAGTGAGATGTTGGCAATAAGTCGCGTGTATTTCGTGTATCACGCTCGTCAGTTCAATGTTTACCTTGTCCCGGTCGATCGACCCTTTGCGGGCGATCCCGCAGCGCTAAAAGTTCCCCCCCCCAACCCCGACCAACTTCATTCTTCTTCTCGAACATCTTTCAATCAGCATCGGGATCGCCGCAAAATACAAGAGTGTTGTTTCGCTATCGAAGATGGACTCCACACTTCGAGAAGTTCTCCTCCGCGGCCAGCACGTGCTTCAATTGGGCCTGAGCTTGTACGGCGGTCTCTTATCGCTGGTTGCCATAACTCGCCTGCAGAAGTACGAGAGCACGTCGCAGAAGCTTGCGGAGTGGTCAAACGAGGCCGCCAGGCAGTTACACAAGACCCGGACGACTCAGACTTCTGGCGCGCTTGCGGTCAGTATACCATACAGGCAAACCTATCTCTTTCTGACATGTGCTCTCAGGTGCTGGCATCACTGATCGCTTCTGGTGTGCTTGCATTCGTCCCGAAAGCTATCCCATCGTGGATACGGATCGGGCTCTCTCCGCTGCTTCTTCTGGTCGTGTTATTCGCCAGAGGCCACATCAAGAACTATTGGGCACCCTCCGATGGCAAGACTGTCGGTGTGAGGGTTCCATTGTCCAACATGGGAGACTACAACGATGCGCAGAAGCGCACCGAGGACTTGCTCAAGGTCCTTGAGTATCTGGAGTACAGCTGGGTGGTCACAAGCTTCATCAACGGCATGCTCGGGTACTGAACGGCATTCCGGTACTAACATCGAGATCCGAGAGCTTTGGCTTTCCCTCAGCATTACAGAACGGATTTTGGTTTGACTTGCTACTCTCAAAGCATGCAAATTTTCTCGCCAGCCGCAGCGTCGGTGGCAACATCAGAAAGGTCTTCACCTCCAATACTCACACATGATCCCAGCGTGGTTACCATTCCTTCGTTGCTCTGATATGCTGCGCTATTCCTCATTGTTTGCCGCCTGCCCTTGGTTGAAATCGGAACTACTGATCAGGCCACGTTCTATACGTTCCATCAGCAACACAGCCTCGGCGGAGATCCTCATCGTCTCCTCCGCCAATTCTTTCCGTCCGCCCATGATGCCGAATCGCTCGCGCCAATATATCCACCTGGCTCTAGTGTATATTTGCTCATTGGGAGGACTCGCTTGCTGAGGTGCAAGTGCCCGTGTGGCATCGTACCTCGTCTCAAAATCAAAATCCTCCCTCACAATCTTCTTCCAAATCGCCTGTCCAGCTACGCGAATCCACACGACTGATGTCGCAATATATGCATTCAGCTTCTCTGCACGAGTGCCTCTGTGAGTTTCCCGGGGATCTTCTGCCAGACCACCATCCAAGGCCCATACGCCATAACGCCAGAAGTTTGCCACGCCGTGCAAAGAAAGGCGCGCCATGAAGGCATTGATGTTATTCGTGCCGTTGACCTCCGGAGCAGAGAATCCGGCTCCATATCCGGGCATATCGTTCCACGTTTCTCGAGCGGAGGGACCAAGCATGGATAATGTACTCCAAAGCGTACCAGAAGAATACTGCCAGTCCCTCTTCAGAGGTATAGTCATGTTTTCTGGAGGCGGCGGGTCTCGACGTTTTTTGATCTGTCTGGCAAACTCGACGAGCTTCATCTGCTTCTCCTCATCGACCCATGATGTCTTCCTAGCGGTGTGACAGACTGCAAACCACAGACGCCAGAGCTTCCCCTCCACGGACGGCATACCAATTTCATCAGACACAGTAAAGTCTTGCTCGACTCCCCAAAGTTCCTCTGCTTTTCCTGCACTGTACATGTGTCGTTGACTTCTTGCTACCATTTCGGCTGTGTAGAACAAACGCCCATCGTTGGCAGTTGTGTACAGGTGGTCGATAGGCTCGGCCAGCGTGTTGATGGCATCCTCCAGAGACGAGAAGCTAGCCATGTACTTGGTCAGGATGGCATTTTCCGCATCGTCAGGATCATACCATCCACGTATTTTGGCGATGGCATCGAGTTGGTCGGCTTCGCTCGGCGTGCTGTCGATGACTTTCTGGACGCGGTCTTCTTGATCAACTCGTGCCCGATCCCAGGAGGGAACCTCGCCGGTGTAGCGCAGCATTGCAGCAGGGTTTCGCGAGACGGAAATCCTGCAGTCTGGCCGTCGAGCAGTAGCAGGAGACTATGAGTATGTCAACTGTAGGTTTATAGACTTTTAGGCAGCACTTCCGGATTTGGTCGTCCGACGGTGACCAGATTGAGACACCTGCTATTGTGGCGAATCCTACCGGTCATGATAGGTACCACCTTGGCAATGAATCGCAAACGTAACAGAACATACAGCAAGCCGATTGTTTTCCCTCGATCTACCTCCTTCTCAGTGCGCTCCTTCCAAAAGCTCGTACACGATGGCAGGTGCGAATTCGTGAAACGCGAGAATCCTTCGAATTCACCTGGAATCCGACAACACCGCCTCTGAAGCAGAAAGGTCTGCACAGGAGATTGCCCTCGATACCTTTGTCTGCGCCATCTTGAACTTCTCCGTGCCTGTGTTCTGTGCGGTCGATGTCAAAGCCAGGGAACGACCATACTGCTGATTGCAAATTGAATCGTTGCTGCAGTCGCGCGAAGGTGCAAGAAGCACCTCTCGTTGGCAGTCGAGCTCAGTCTAACGAGGAAGAGATCCTCCCCTTCCGTACGACGGTCATGACCAAGTCCACGCACCTCCGTCAATTGACTGCCAAACTCAATATTCACCATCTCGAAATACAAGACCACACGAGTCAAGTGAATGTATCCCCACATTCTTCGCCGACCCGATCTGCGCCAAGAGTCAGCCTTTTGAGAGCTTGCGGAGCCGCGTCCCCTCCGTCAAAACCGGTATTCGTTCAAGCCTCCATCGATATCCTTGGCGTGCGTATCTTTGCCTGAAGAACGTCCGGGAATCGAACTGTTTGGCGCCGCCAGGATGACCCCTCGCTTGGCTTCTGCAAAGGTCACCGCAGTCCCCCCTCGCTGGCTGTTGGACGTCGCTCGCGTCTATGCCATATGAGGGGAGACCAAGAATGCCGACGATTGTACCTGTCTCGACGCCACCAGCCTGCATGGCGTCTCGTAGATCGTGGACAACGGTAGTTCCGGCCACGCCCAAAGCTGACGTCCACCTATAGAACGCCAGATCAAACACCAACACGGGTTTAGCTGAAGGTCTTGATGCAGGACGATCGATCCAGCCGTGCATCAGTCTACCAGCTGATGAACCAGAGTTCGTGGCTCTCGCGGCTCTTTTCGGGATTGACTTTGAGGCCAAGTTCGCGGAATCTTGATTTCTCCTGTCAGCCCAGGGACAAGCATAGAGGCCTAGTCGTGATCGACCAATGGCGATCAACGGTTCTACTTCCGACCCGTACGATCGACCTTGAAAGTCGCCTCTCTGGACTTTTATTGTGGACGACAAGGCAAGGTAAGCTTGCTACAACAGGTATTCTACATGTCAGGACCTTTTCTTGCTTGCGGTCTCCCACCTCGCAGCATTCACTCCTTTTCATCTTACTACAACGACCGAGGACTATGGATGGAACGGAAAGGACGCCGGGCATCAAGACCATACTGAACAGCTTAAATCCTGTCGAACTGGTCGAAGCACGAGACCACATTCAGTCCCTTCTGACTTCAACTCAACTCCAAATCGCCAATCAGCAAATCTCACCGCTGCTCCAATTACCTCCGGATATCCTACATTTTGTCATCGACTTCGCCTTGACGTACGACACCGACCTCCACCTCGAAGATGACGACCTCGCCACCCCAGGAATTCTCCAGACGTGTCACAAGCTCCGCAACGAAGCCATGAAACCTTATCTCCACAACAACACATTTTCCATGAAACGGAGTTTTCAAGAAAACCGACTCGAACACTGGGCCAAAGAAGTTTTGGGCGAGCATCGGAAACATGTGAAACGCATACGATTGGGTCCGCCGCTGCATTGCAGTAACGAAGAAGCGAAGAAGGAAGCGAAGGATTTGGACGAGAGATGTGGGTGGAGAATAGGCACGATTTGGGTCTTGTCGGAGGACGACTTTGAGAACGACTACGAGTGGTGGGTGAACGGGCTGGGTGCGACGGAAAAGATTCAGTCAGTTTCGGCGGAGTCTTCGTATTCGTCCTTGAGCGCAGCTTCGGTCAAGGATCGCCTGGCCGCTGAGTCGGCGATTTGGAGCTGGTGCTCGAGAGTCAGTTCGGAGGAGGTCTCGGCTCGACGGAAAGAGGAAGAAGGGGAGGTTGTGGTGGTGCAGTCTCCGCAAAGTTATTATTGAGCGACATGAGTAAAAGCGGTTCTTGTACAATTAGCGTTGCGACGATATGAGAACGGGACGATATGAACGCAGTCTCAAAGCACGTTGCGTCTCTGACGCTTCACAACTTCGAGGATTGAAGCTTTGCATCCATTGCTCGCTATTTTGTGCAGATGTATCCAAATTATCCAACATCTACAACTTCGCCTGCAATACACTTCCACCGTCCAAGACCAATGTGCCTCCATTGATATGGCTGCCAGCACGGCTGCACAGATATACAACTCCAGCAGCAATGTCCTCCGGTGTACCCAATCTCTTGTTCGGGCTGGCCGCAGCCAGCTTCTCCACACCACCGCTCATCTCCATCAGACCGTTTGCCATCTTAGTCGGAAAGAAGCCTGGGGCAATGTTGTTTACGAGAATGCCCTGAGGACCGAGTTCGAGAGCGAGGTTACGGCCGAGATGGAGTGCCGCGGCCTTGGAGGCGCTGTAGCCGAAAGTGGCCTGCTTGCCGAGCGTGCCGACACCGATACCTGCGATCGATGCGGTGATGATGATTCGGGATGGCGAGTTTGGCGAGCTTGCTTTGCGGAGGAGAGGAGCGAATCTGCGGAATCATCAGTTAGACTGGAGACGAGGAAGGAACGATGGACTATGACATACTTCTGCGAGCAAACGAACACACTCTTGACGTTCAAGTCCATGACCTTCTGGAAGCCATCTTCTGGGTGCTCGTCGAACGCTGCTCCCCATGTAGCACCGGCGTTTGCGAACAGGATATCCACCTTGTCTGTGTGCTTCTCGACCTCTTTCACCATTCTCTCGACCTCGCCCGGCTTCGCAATGTCGGCGGGAACGGAGAAGGCCTTGCAGTTGCCGGGAAGAGCATTGAGAGCAGCCACGGCCTCCTCACAAGCCTTGGCTTTTCTCGATGTGATAAAGATTTTGGAGCATCCGGCCTGGGCGAGACTGGTGTGGTAGTTGTTCGTCAGTATTCGCTCAAGGCACGGAGCAGTTGGCAACAAGATCATACCCAGACGCTGCATGCAGTCCTAGACCTCTCGAGCCTCCAGTGACCACGGCTACCTTGCCCTCCAGCGAGAACAGTCCCTTGAAGTCATTGAGCTTGACGTCTGCTTCGGCCGACATGATGGAAAATTTAACTTTGAGTGATTGAGATGGATGTAAAGAGGATCAACGAGAGAGTGGACTAGAATATCAATGTAGAGAAAGAATAACTCGGACTTACCACCCAACTGGTCGAAGTGCTCTGGACGTTGATCATTGAACCGGCGTGAGATACCTCGGCCTGCGATGTCGTTCTCTGGCGGGAACTTTTCATACCGCGCGTGACTCGAGCTGCAGGCGCGATACGAACCTCTTTGAGACCGAGCCTCTTCTTGCAGGTACAAGTAACAACAGCATGCGTTCATCGTGAGGCGAACATCCCTCTGTAAGGTCTGTTACGGACGGTAGACTCGAAATTGCCGCCTAGTGGAATTAATGGCATACACGACCAGCGGCGAACACTCCGCGGCGAGTATCGGGTCACACGCTCATCCGATTGAGTCATACCGCAACAAAGCCCAGATCTTTCAGCGATATCGTGGTGAGACAGATCACTTGGGCTTCCACGACTCCATCAGGTGATTGTGCCATCGCATATCGTCGGTGTTGCGACATCGGCTATGAGTCCTTGACGTAGTCACAACAGAAAGGTACCGTATATAGAGAGTTCCTCTCACCTCGCCATTCCTGCTCATATCGCAGACACTCCTTCAAATGATCCCTTCCTCGGACATCGTATCAAACCCCGGAGACATCACTATTGCCACTACAATGGGACAGAACAGAAAGCGAACCAGGCACCGCACTCGTGCGAGGAAACAGCTCCAACACGATCTTTCGTTGACCATTCCCAACGACGCCACTGCCTCAGTGCTCTCAACAAGAACTGTACGCCACGACACAGCGACGAGCTCTCTACTCGCTCTATGCGCCTCAGATAACAGCAATTGCACCTGGAAATCGGAGCTGTGCGCTCCATCTAAACCAAAGCTGTATCGGCAAGAAAGCGACAATACTCGGGATCGAAGAATTTTCGGCGGCGACGACGACGAGACAGCATCTGCCAAAGATCTGCGAGTGCAAATGCTTGATGTTGTCCTAGGCCTCTTCAATGGGACCGACTACGATGACTCGATGTGCTAGTTGAGCTTCTCTCCAAGCCAGCTGGTGCAGTTCACGTTTTTTTTTTCTTTTGCCACAGGAGGCAGAGACGGCCAGGATGGAGCTGGTGGAGGGAACATAGCTTGTGAAGCATATTTCAGCGAAGGCGTTACGATACCCATGCCTTTGAAATTCACTCATATACGCTTCGTGCAATGCATCGCTCAAAGCAGCATGTCAGAGGTCGATATTCGATCACAATTCTTTCTTCCCAGCATTCGCCGCCTGCGCCGCGCCCTGAATCTGCACTTTCTGCTGACTCTTCTTCGGCCGCTTACTCTCCGCCGGCTGACACAACGTCGGCACAGGTTTCTGCAGCATCAACTGCCGATTCCTCTTGACATAGCCCACCTCGAAGTAGTCTTTCCCCGTCTCTCCGCGAAACATCTTCGCCCAGTGCCGTATTGTTTCATCCACGCCTTCCTTGCCCTTCTCCACCATCTCCCGTCTGTATGCCTTTTGCTCCTCTTCCATCCACTCATCCGCCATCTCTTCGTATCGAGGAACATCTACGGGGATGAACGTCCATTCCGCGCCGCGGTAGTCCGGAATGTTGTCGTCGGCAAAGCAGCCCGTGATGAAACCTCTCGTGGCGTCTCTTCCTGCGAAAAAGTGGTAAGGTCCGCCAGGGCCATAAGTTAGGCGACCGGCCGTAACATCGTAGATCGTGCTGTTCAATGCAAGGTAGACGGGCAGTGAGGGATCTCGGCCGTCGTATTTGAGCAATTGTGCATCAGTGAGAACGACGGGAGATCTCTGTGGGAATGTACTTAGCTTGAGGTTCACGTTGTGTGGTCTACAGTGGTGAGTGTGGAATGAGGCGCACCAGTTTGGCTGCGAGGGCTTTCGGACGGAGCCACCACGGGTGATAATCCCACGAGTAGCTGTCGCCGGTCACGAAGTAGGAAAGTAGCGAGTTGAGGAGCAGAAGACCGAACAGCAGTCGGAAGCAGTCTAGAATGGTGATGACCGGTTCTCCATTGCCAGCTGATGGGCGTGTTGGTGTGTTGTCCAAGGACTCGTTTCGTTTCTCTTTCACGTCAACTTCCGCCATGTTGGAGCTGAAGGTTACCCTGACGAGCAAGGTGTAGACCAGAGAGCCAGAAAATCAGACAGATCTGAGTGTTACACAAGTCAGTCTGGCTGACTAACATATGCCCCATGGAATTCTAGGTGGTACGGCTTGAGAATCACAAGCACCTCTCAGAAGGGACTTGCTTGCCGAATCACATTGTCGTCATGCAAAATATTTGATCGAAGAGAAAGAATCGCCAGATCGCTAAAGCAGCAACATCATATGTGTATCATCCTTCCTTCGCAGCGAATTCCTCCCTACAATTCCTCTGCTTCTTCTTGGCCTCCCCAATCCGCTCGTCCATCCATCCAGAAGTGTAATGCACCTTCGCATCCTTAGCATCCATCATTCCAAGCCTGATCACATCATCCCAAGCGCAACCTTCTTCTGGCGAATATGTCCACTGAAGGCATTCCTCTCGCTGCACGCAGAAGTTGACGCATGCCTCTTTCGACCGCGCGGCCTCCATCTTCTCCTCGCTCAGCTCCTTCTCGTCGTTGATCTTGAACTTCTCTCTGCTCGATAAGCCGTTCCAATCCGACCGGTTGCCCTTTGCATACGGCTCGATGAAGACGTCGAACAGGTCGGTGTACGTGTATGGTACACTCGTGCCGTACTTTGCTATCCATTCTTCCTCGAAACGGAACAAGGTATCGACCCGCCTGGATGTGGCGTGGTGGAATGTTATCGACGGCGTGCACTCGCTCGTGGGATGAAAGTCCATTGAATTCATGGTCCCGCCTTGCCACTCCCGTCCCGCGCCCTGGACGAGGATGTCCACCTCCCGGAGAGCAGCGGCTATGATGACGTCGCCGCAGCAGTTGTCTGCGGTCTTCTTCTCCCACCGCCGGTCGTATACCTCCACTCCACCCGGCTCGTCCTGGCGACGCTTCTCCAGCTTCTCCAAAGCTGGGCGCGACATGACAACTCCGGTTCCACCATGTGCGAAGGAGATATCGCCGTACCCATTGACGCCACCGAGGTAGAGTTCCTGCGTCGCATCATGCTTCTCGAGCCATAGCATGAAGTTCTGCCATGAGAAGGTCGTGTCGGCCTCCACCATAACGAACCACTTGATGTTTGCCGGAGCAACTTCCCATGCGTAGTGATACATGGGGAGAAACTAAGAGCGAGGGCGAGGAGTCAGCCTTGAGTCTCGGAAAGGTCAATTGTGGAATCAAGGGTCGGCAGGACTTGCGAGTTCCAGACTTGCGACAATCATCCTTGCGAGGCCGGATTTTGTGTGCTTGTAGTCACTTACCTTCCATTTGTCCAAGTTCCATGCGTCGTCCCCTGTGTAGGAGGAAATATCTTGGCCCGCATCTTGGAAAGCCTCCAAGTGCTCATTGAACCGGAAAACTTTCTGCTCTTTTTGCGTTTCACCAGTGACATTGATGAGCACGTTTTGGACGTGGAAGTCGCCGACATCTTGCTCGATATTCGAAACGAGGATGTAGTTGGGCACGCACTTCAAGGCCGTCGCGAGATGCATAGGTAGCTTCTTGTAGAGCTCGGTCGCTCCAGTCTTGAGGATGACGAAGACATCCTCCTGTCCAGGCCGATGCGGACACGATGGATCGATGCTTGGTGTGGCTGTTGCTTCATCGACGACAAGCTCGTCGGCGGCGTTTTCCTTCAACGACGGGTTGTCAAGAACTGGTTCCTCGTGAGCTGGCAGTTCGATGACCGGCACCTCTGTCGATGTCGATTCTGTTCCGCGAGACCCCGAGCGGAGAGAACCAAGCTTCTCGTGTGCTTTGCCCAGGCTATCATGAAAGATCCATGTTGTCACGATAAGAGCTGCCGCCACGAAGTACCAACGAGTGAACCAAGCACTCCGCTGAGGAGCGAACGCAGTGGTATGCATAGCGAAGGTCAAATCAAGGGCGGCGCCCAAAGACACGAGGCGAAAGATCTCAGAACAAGGACGCGACCCGTCTGGGGATATGTACAGTTCGCCATCAGGCTTTTGCTTCGGCTAGCAGGCAGATCACTCAACTATGAGCCCAGCTCAGACGAGCTTTGCTGGCCGCAAGAGCCAAGCGCAGGGCACAAGTCAGGACATGCATCGCCGCGTGCCGATAGACTTCCGGCATGGTCAAGATAGCCCGAACGCATTGAGCATGTGAGAAACTCAACTTGGTCCCGCAGACGCGGCTCCGAGCCCTAGCTAATCGGCCAGATCGCATTGCATGATGCGAGATACCGGCGCATTGCTGCAAAGGGAATTTCGCTTGCATGCATCTGATCGGGAGGGTGTATCGAAAGCTTTGGTCCAGCGAACGTTGAGCGGCACGATTCTTGCTTCAACTGCAGTACCGGATGTAGTAGTGGTGAAATCCAGTACTCGTCTGCGCTCGCGAATGCAGGAAGCAATATGTGCAGGGATGACAGGATCCACTGCGGAAGCTCCTTAGTCCTGACTTGTCGACCCACGACCACAAGTCAGCGTCTGAGTTCACCATTGTTTCAGGGACAGACGAATCAGACCCGCCTGTGTGAGTGAAGCGAGCAGTATGGTACTTCAGTATTTGTAACTCCGAAAGCAATCTGGAGGAAGTCGTCGAGGACGTGCGACTAGATGGAAGCCAGTCATGATGTTGTTTGGTGGTGTCGTGGCCAGATTAGAACAGGGAAGGAGCCACTGCCGAAACTTTGGCATGAGTAAGCTGAGAAAGTTCCTTCCTCAGGCATCACTCGGAAAAGCAGCCTCACACTCCTTTGTTTGATCACATCTACACCAAAGATCAACAGAACGTGGTCACCCCATGTTTCGGCAGGTCAAGGCAATCCAAGCGAAGTTTCTTTCACGACATCTATTGTATACGCATCGCCTTCACATCTGACAATTCTACAGCTTCGAAGATGTCCCCTGTAACACCCCTCTCGCCTGGCCGAGTTGCTGACTTGCTCCTTCGACCATCTCATTCACAATCTCCGCAGCAGTCTGTCCAGGCTTATTGACCGACCCCGCCACAATGCCCGCCGGTCTCATCGCCGCTCCATCCTCGATCTCGTCCGTCAATTTCCCAGATTCGTGCAGCTTGTCGAGCTCGTGCACAAGCGGTACGATGCCTCTCGATGTCAAGTCCCTGATCTCTGCTTGACGATTCACCTCCCAGTCCGTCAGGTAAGGGTTCCTCAGCGCACGCAATGGTCGTCCGGACCAGACCGTCAATTTGACCCAGTCATCGTAGCCGGCGGCAATGACCTGCTTCTTGAACACCTCTGGAGCCTTGGACTCAACGCTCGGGATGAACCGTGTTCCGACCCATACACCGCTCGCGCCGAGCATAATGGACGCGGCCACGCTCCTTCCATCGTTGATACCACCTGCTGCGACCAAAGTGACCGGCTTCTTGGTCAATGGTGATGTATACTTCGAACAGATATCCGCGCATGCCGGTAAGAGTACCATGGAGCTAAGCGCAAAGGCGTATCGTCAGCGATGCTCCGGCAATTAAATCACACGTGAAACCTGGCGTAGCCAGAGACGAAGGCCCTAACTACGCTGCGGGCCTTTTGCCCATCAGGACTTACGGAATATCACCAGTATGACCGCCCGCCTCGCCACCTTGTGCGCAGATGATATCGACACCAGCGGCGCAGGCTTTGTGGACGTGTTTCGGGTGGCCGACCATGTTCATAACCAGAACATTGGCCTTGTGAAGTTTCTCAATCACCCAGGGCTCCGGTACGCCGACTGCTGAGACGAAGAGAGTGGCCCCGAACTCAATGACGATCTCGATTAGCTCGCCAAGGGTGCCATGTGTGTAGTCGTAATTGGTCTTCCGTGCACTACCGCCGACTTGGGGTAGTAAGAGGTCCACACCAAATGGAGCGTTCTCGCAGTTCCTGGCTTTCAATTCCTCCTTGAGCTCGCTGAGCATTTCTCTCAGCATCTTGGGCGTGTATCGAGCTCCTCCGACAGTGCCGAAACCTCCAGCAGCGGTGACAGCTGCAGCCAGTTTAGGTCCAGCTACCTGGTCCATTCCAGCGAGCATGATGGGATGCTCGCATCCGAGGACCTTGGTCAAGGTCGTTGTGAGAGGCGCCATCTCGGTGTTGCTGGATGCCTGAGTGTGTGATGTTTGTGTGACGAAGTAATGAAAGATCTCAATGATACGGCGAACAGTGGTCAACAAGTACTTCTTAACCAATATAAGCCGAACAAGGATCGTCCTTCGGTATGCCTTTTTGGTGTGGTGTTGCGACTGGGGCGTTTAGCCGGAAACCTAGGTCGATTGTTGAATGAGGGAATAGGTCATCTATACGAAGCAGTGCTCGTCGCGAGACTCGTTCACGTATAAGCTTGTTCAGACCTCGAGCAATGCCTGAGGAGCAGAGGCGAAGCGCTACCGAGGTGGAGACTCTGGAGATGGAGAACCTCGGCTGGCAACAGTCAACTTTCGACTCTTTTGTCCAACAGCTTCAGCCCGGAGTCCGCCTCTAAAACGCTGCAATTCGCACCAGGACGGCTACTGCTAATCGTAATTCGCGCAAGAGTAAGCAGAACCTCTGCGACGAGCAGGAGGTCAGCAGACTCAGAGAGTGAACAAGCCTGGGTGAAGTTGGACCAACCTGCTCTTAGTAAGCCTTCGGAGACAGTTCCGCTGCCTTGCAGCACCACTGGCACGTTGTCGACCTTCACCGCAAATACTTCCAACACAACCATTTCGATGTCAACTTTCTCTTCTGCTGAATTGTCACACAGCAATTGTCGACAGGGAACGGAATAAGAACTTTGCTTCTGCTGCCAGCGACCCGAGTGCCCGACGAACGAAGACTGGAAGCAAAGGTCTCTCGGCGAGCCCGAAGAGCCTCCAGAGAAGGGCTTTTGTTCTAGACGCATAGCGCGTCCGGATCTCAGCTGCCTTCGAGAAATCCTTCCCTCCGCGGGTCTGTCTTCAAATGCAAGCTAAAGCTTGTGTGGCCTCGGTGCTGAGTGGCCTGACCGGTCTCGTTGTTGCGGCATCCTAAATGGGATAGCTGTGGCCGTTAGCCTGAACTCACTCTTCGGGGTCTCCGTCTCCTCAGAGGCTGGCCCGACGGCGGATCTATTCACTGTCTTCCATGTGCCACCGCGCGACATTCCAAGCCCATGCCACAACTTCGCTGGTTCCGCAGAGACCACGCACACGGACATGCATGATGTGGCTTAAACTTGAGCTCGCGAGCCCCGACAGCTTTAGAATGAGCCTGGACCGTGGAAGGTTGGGCAATGCTGCCAGATCCCTCGGTGGGATATAAAAGAGTCCTTGGGACCTATGCTTTCTCACAAGTATCTTCCTGTACACCTGCTTCTTGTCCTCATCATGCAGCTGCTCAATTTCTTGGCCATTGGGCTCTCACTTGCCAGCGTCCCAGCTGACGCAACACCCCTTGACAGCGACATCCACAAACGGGCTTTGACATGCAGTCTTCGAGGCACTGACCGCGACCAGAACGTACTCAGTCAAACCCGAGCCAGCCTTGCTGAGTGCGCCGCTGGTTGTGCGAAAGCCCCTAGATGCAAGGCGTATGCTCAGGGTAATGGCTTTTGCCGTCACTACAGTTTCCCCGTTTCGAACTTCGTCCGGACCATCGCCAACTCGCCGTTCGTGTTTTATGACAATGCATGCCCGAACCCGGCGACTGAGACCACGACTTCGGCCGCCGGCACAGCTTTCACTACATCTTCAACCTCGGCGTCGGCTACGACAAGCACCATAACTACAGCCTGCGTCGCCACGCCAACTTACATCTTCAAGGTCATCAGTCAGTCGCCAGACGACAACTCCGCCGGGACCGTGGTGGGGAAATACTTGAGTGTAAGTCCGCCGGGCGGTAGCACATATGCCATTCTTGCCGACGATCCCGATTCAGCGGAGCGCATGACCTTCAATGGAGCAGACTTGCAAACGTCGCTCGGCGAAATATACAACAGGGATGGCACTGGAGGGAGCGACTTCGACTTTCAGTCGCGGTCAATGGTCAACGGCTATAATAGTAGAGCGGTTCCTTGCCAGCTGGACTCCAACGGCCTGCTCGCTTGCAGATTCCAAGACGGCCCCGACACCTTGTACGACACCTTTTACTATTGTTCAGGCCAGAGCTACCGTCTGCCCTTCGCCAAAGCCAACGATGGATATTACTCTGCGAAGAGCGATTGCACGCAGCTCTCGCTGCAAGCTCAGTGCGTTGATGGGTGCTGCGCCCCTGCACTGGACAACTCTGCTGCCACCACCACGGTGCTCTCGACCCTTAGCAGTACTACCACCTCGGCCGCCACGACGACTTCCGCTGCAGTGACGTACTTGACTCTAGGTCAATCATGTCCTGCAGGTTCCAGCGGCTCATGCTCGCCTGAATTGGCCTGCAAACAAGTTACGTACAACAGCTACCAGTGCCAGCCACGGACTTGCATCACGTACTACCAGCCATGTAACCAGAACAGTGACTGTTGTAGCGGCAATTGCATTGGGGTTGGGCACATCTCCTACCCTTTCTGTGAATAGCCGCTCTGACTGGAGCTGCAGTATCGTCGCTCCGTGCTCAAATTATCATCGGCCTCAGCCCGGACTATGGGACGAAGCGCCAGCCCAAACATAACAGAGCGGAACAGACAGCGCTCGACATAGAAGCATCAATACGATATGCTATTCTGCGGAGCTCATGCTACATCGTTGATCCGCCCGCGTCAGCTTGATAGGTCCGCAAGGCAATACCTCCTCCGTACGGGCAGTGAACAGGGCCCATTCGTGACTAACTTCGTCCAAATCACCTCGAAGCGAGTCGTAGCAGCGTACGTCAACGATATTTTGGTGGAAGTATCCCAAGCGGCACACCGCCGCGGCTTCGTTCGAATGGTGTTCTCTATTCAGCGAAGTGATGGTACCGTTCGACGTCCTTTGCGGGAGTCACACCTGCTTACTAAGCGTCGACATTCCCGCCCCCTTGACCTTGGTTCAAGTCCTACAATCAACAATCGTCTTGCTTGACTCACCATCGTCGACGCCACAAAGCAGCGTTTTGAAACACATGTCCACGACGATCAACCATCTGGAGTACTTCCGACTCTCACGAGCCTCGCCCGCCCGTCCCGGTACGATATCTGTAGTGATCCAGTACCGTTTTTGCCACACGGCCTGTATTCAAGCATACGTACGCCTGGCCCAGCCTATCAGCTTGCTCGCTACCGCTCCACGCGTGGCCATGTCTTGCCTATCCGCCTTCAACCTGATGACTGGTCCATCCTGAGATTCTGGTTCTTTCCAGCTCATGGAAGTACATAGATCTATGGCTGACGCATGTGGTGTGCGTATTGCATGGCAGCCTGCTGCCTGTCCTCTCTTGCCGTCTGGAAGCGCCTGTCTACTACAGGATGTCGTCTATAAAGCAGGTTCCAGTCATCGACACTATTTCCTTCGATTTCTTCATCATCCACAAACATTGCAAACATGCCTCCTCCAGTCCAATACTACAATCAGACCGCTCCCTTCTGGGACTTCATTGCAAGCCTCGAAGACCAGGGCTTTTCTCCCAACAATCAGCGAGGTGAAGCTGGAGGCGAGACCCAACGTCCGAATCCATGGGTCGAGGGATGGGGTGGTTTCCCTTTTGGACCATTTCCTCATCGCGGTCGCCACGGGCCATCGCATCCACCGCCGCCAGGAGGGACATCAGGCCCACCGCCACACCATGACGGGCCGCCACCACCACCTCGAGCTGACAACGGCTCGGACTCCGAGGCTGGTCCGTCTGAACCTCGCGGGCCTCCATCAGGACCACCACCAGATGGGAGTCACCATGGCCGCCACGGATCTGGACCGGAATCTCGTCGCGGTCGGTGCGGACGGGGACGCGGAGGCTGGGGAGGGAAGTATGGCCGCAGCTCTTCCCATCCCTACGCTGGGCCACTCGGCACGATCGCCGACATGTTCCAGTCGCAGCTCTTCGGCGGCGAAGAAGGCAGCAAGGAAAAGAACAGCGAGGATTTCAAACCCGAGGTAGACGTCTTCGACACGACCGAGTCCTTCGTCGTACACATATCCCTCGCAGGAGCAAGAAAAGAGGACGTTGGCGTCAATTGGGATGCGGAGAAGTCGGAGTTGAGTATCGCTGGTGTGATCCATCGACCCGGAGATGAGGAGTTCTTGAAGACGCTTGCGTTGGACGAGAGGAAGGTCGGTGTCTTTGAGAGGAAGATCCGCCTGGGCAGCAGGGCGAATCCGGCGCAGATCGACTCGGATGGCATCTCGGCGAAGATGGAAGATGGTGTGTTGAGGGTTGAAGTGCCCAAGATGGACGGCGACTATGTGGAGATCAAGAAGGTGGACATTGAGTAGGCTCATACGGGGAGTCGACAGCTGTGTTAGATGGCACCGCATGAACTATAATGACAAGAAATATGAAGACATTCGAATCGTCTGCTCCATCGTCTCGCCAGCCATGGACACACACTTTGTGGATATGTCTGTCTACCTTGCCCTCCATGATTTAGTCACGACGAAATGCTTACACCTACCGTCATTCCCAAATGCCTCGAACTACCGTCGCGATCTCTTGCGCAGACTGCGTATTCCGAGCTACCGGAGTCCAGCTCATGCGGTGCTCTCTGAGAGCGGGATCAAGGAGGCACGTTTCCACGTGGCTTCCTGGCGGTGGATCCTCAACGGCACCTCCGCCGACTAATACATGCTTTGAAACGTCTCCTCGCCATTTGGACGTTGGTTGTTGCAGGATTCGCATCTCTGCCTGCTTGTCTGTAGCCACCCGTTTTCATCACGACCTTGCTGCCAAAAGAGACTTCAAAGTTGCCAATCGCAGCGACCAGGGCCCTTCCTTCCTTGCACATCCGGTCCCGAGACCTGATCGGTTCTCCGCCGTCGACGATCGGACTCGACGGAGCTCGAGCTTTGCCCTTGAATGCTTCCACGCTTCATTGTGACCATTGTGCCGTTACTCATCTCTCATGTGTCAATTGTGATTGTATATCAGTATGGATGTTATATCCTCTTGAAACCACGAATGCCGAACGCTAGGTTACCTAGCTTACTTTAGCCTTTGGGGTCGTTGATCTGCGCCACCATACAACCGTCAACTTTGTTTATACTCGTCCCAAACATTTATGGTGCCTTCGTCATTCTTTCAAACGTTCTCTTGGAGCCTTTGGGACTCACTGGTCTACGATTCAGACAGTGGAAATCTGCTCATATCTCGACTGTCACACCTCTTCCGCGCTTCGATCTGGCTCGACCCCAGCCCATCGGCTTCCTCCAACGACAGCCTCTCGCCAAAAGGCCATAGCAACCGAAGTCATACAGCAATAAAACATATTCTGCGCCGACCATTGCGATATTCCGATCGCCTGCGATGAAGTTTGGCGAGCACAAGAGGACGAGAAGGGATTCAGTGGGTGTGGTACTGGCATAGTTGTTTGCCAGTGGAACAGGTCAGTACAAGCTCGAGCTCGACCCACCCGTGGAAACCTGGAAACTCGTGACGCCGCAAATTATTGAGCTTGCGAACGGCGGTCATTCTCACGGCTCCAATGGTCATGCTCAATTCCCAATGTTCGATGTCACCGCTCGTGGTGCCCGCGATGTGGTACGAACAACCGCTGACATGCTATCCATTCCCTCGCAGACACAGATGCCGACCCCCTCGCCCAACAACGATGCGCGCAAAGCCTCGGCCAAGAAGACGCCGGAGAAAAAGGTCGATCTAGGAGCTGGGTTGGCGAAGAAAAGGTCCCAAGATTTTGCGGCGAAGATTCAGGGCTGGAACCAGGCTGGTGGAGGTGTGGTGCAAGAGGACGATACGGTTGTACCGGTGAAGGAAGATGCGAAGCCGAAAGAGACAAGACCAAAGGAAGTGAAGGTCAAAGATCCGAAGCCGAGGGAGACGAAGCCGAAGGAAGCGAGAGCGGTTGCAAGTGAGGATGTTATCGTGGTCGAGGTTGAAGGTGGAGCAGGCGACAACGGCGGCGTGAACACGGAGGATAAGACGAAGGGTACTCCGCCTAGAGATTCGGGTGTCAAGAAGCCCGCGCGAGAGGTCGACGTGGAACGTAAGGCTTGGATTCGACGGAAGAGCAAACCTCAGGCGGAAGCTGCGCCAGTCAAGGAAGTCAAAGAGGTCAGCACGCCTAAGAAGCGTGTGATCAGCGATGGGCACTGGCGGCGAGATCGGGTAGCGCGAGAGGCTGAGACCAGTCCAGAGAGAGAAGCAGTCAAACAAAAGGATATCACGCCGAAGCCTGTCACGGTGAGACGGAGCGTCGCCAATGTGGGACTCAAGGTCCCTCCATCAACACAGGATTTCCTCGAATCAGACCCTGAGCCGGAGCCACGAAGAAGACGCAATGCCAGACGAACACGTTCGAGATCGCGGTCTATATCAGGAGATGATCGGAACGGAACGCCAAATTACGAGTCCAGCGGAACGAAAATCTACATTCAACGGCACAGAAATTCAAGACAGGTTGATGACAATTTGAGGGCCCGACGAGAAACTCGGAAATCGGAGAGCAGCATCTCAAACGACAAGCCGAGCACGTCGACAGACATAACTACTCCTGGGCAGTCTCCCCCACGAGATGCAACACGCAGACCCAAATCAGAACCACGGCATGCCCTCCGAAGGTCGAAGAGCAGAGAAGACGAACGCAATAAGACAGCCAGACTATCGCACGGAGAAGAGGCACCGCGGCGACCCAGTTCTGGACACCAGCGAGTCAGGCCACCGGTTGAAGAGAGCAACGTGAGACGACACCCATCCTCCGCACAGGCGTATGCGATGAAGATTACGGAGCAGCTCAAAAAGCCAGCGAGTCCTGCTTCGCCAGCGACACTACCCAAAGTGTACGGAACTCGTATTGAAGGATGGCTCGCTACTATGCCGGACCCATTCACGGAATCGAGGGAGCCTTCACTCGCCCCTGCACCTTTATCTGTCCCCCGGAAGAAGAAGTCTGAGCCGCGTGCTGAAGAAAGCCCAAAAGATCGCCGTAACAGCGCGGGTGACCAGCGCCGCAGCTCTCGTCCTCAACTCAAAGAGCTCGATACAATCACGGATCTTTCACAAACTATTACCGATGACATCTCGGAAATCTCTCTACACTCTGCATCGACTGGGTTGAAAAGACGTGGGGCCAGGCACCAAGCGACATCGCCTGTCAAGGATAGATTCGTCAGAGGAAGCTCGCCAGGTAATGGGGATGCGCTGATGAGTGGAGGGCTTGGTTCTCCGCTAGAGATCTTGCAGCCTTCAGCGGGGAAGTCTCGCGGCCCAAGTAGTGGGAAGCGGCGCTCTACGCCGACATCCGCCGATACGATGTCGACGTACGCGCCGCCAATCCATCGTCGCCCACTGCCATCTCATCATTTGGACGATATCACGACCATCACCGAAGGCAGCGTGCTTTCTCGCGTCAGCGATGGAGACCTGCCGAGGCGGACAGGACCCAGTCGAAGCCGACGCCCTCAATTGAGGAATCACTCTGATCTGATATCTGAGCTTTCGGTCTCCCGAGGCGACACGAATACGGCTAAGAGGAGAAGTACACGAACACGGAGAGCGCAGGGCGAGACAGCAACGATTGGAGATATCATGAACGACGTGTCGACCGATGAACTCAAGTACCAGCGAGAGCTCCGTACATTGGTCGATGGTGTCATTCCAGTACTGCTGCAACATGCTCTTTCTGACAAGGACGCATCGTCACCAGGCGCTCGTAGGTCCAGCCGACCAATTGCTGACCCGGCTGTGACGAAGCCCATCATCGACATGGGAATCGCGCTCGAGCGTCTCAAAACTATGCACAAACGCATCCCGATGCACGAGCCTGGCGAGCTCCTGACTTGGGCTGAGGCAGCTTCAAAGGTATATGCCGAGTATTTGAGATGCTGGCGGCTTGGCTTCAGTGACATTGTGGTGAATCTCGCACCGGCAGACCAAACCGAAAAGCGAGACACTTCTTCCGCGTGGGATCATGATCTCCCTCGTAACAAGGAGGGTGATCTTGTGGGCAATGCAGGGGAGCGAGTCGATGTCGCGTACCTTCTCAAACGACCGTTGGTGCGCATCAAGTACTTGGCGAAGACGTTCGGCGGCATTACTCAACTTCAACCTTCCGCAAAGGCGGAGGACATGACTGCAAGATACCAAGAGCTGGTGTCGGAGGCGAAGAGTCGTGTCACTGATGAGCAAGCGAGGCTGGAAGACGAGGCTGCTTCAAGCATTGATGCGACCAGAGCTCGCGATCCGCGGAGTTTGGCACCGATTACTGGCGTGACCATTGATCCAACGAGGTCTGTCCGCGCAAGAGACTACTTCGACATGGATCTGTTGCATTCGAGTGGCCAACAGCTTGGCTGCAAGATCGAAATCATCTATCGTGATGATGCTCCGGGTCGTGGCAAGGCTGGAGATGTGCTTTTCTGTGAGGTGTCTACCACCGGTCGATGGCTGCTTTTTCCACCTATACCGCATAGTCTAGTCAGTGCCAGGGATGGTGACCAACCAGGAGAGCTGGTCGTCATGATCCGTGGTTTCATGGCCGATGCTCGACAATGGCGTGAGGTCATGTCGCTTCAGGCTGATGACAACGCGACTGGCGCGGATTGGAGGCAAATGCTCGGATCGTCTCCAATGCCTTCGAGACTGTCGAAGAAGTCCAGCTTCAACATGCTTAAAGAAGTGGGATCGCATACACCTGGACGGGAGCAGAGGCGATCTGTCACGGCTGGGCTGGCTGAAACTACCTGGAATCCGTCCCCGAGAGAGATTGAGGTCCCGATTGGAGAACGTGCCAAGGCTGCTTCCACTATCTGGGATGGTAGCGAGGTCAACAGCGCATACAACGAGAGCACGGCGATCGGCCCTCCGAAAGCGAAACCGTCGAGGTATCGGACAACACTATCTACACCGACCACGCCGACGCGGAATTCCGATCACGGAAGGGTCAGAGAGCATTCTCCCGAGCCACAATACTTCTACGAGAGAACTCCACCGGCGAGAGCGCCCATGTCTGCCCATACCAGGTCGAAGTCAGAATGGACTGGCTCTACTGTGTCCACTGAAAGTAGGACCGAGTACAGCGTCTGGATGCCGTCCTCCGAGCGATACTCGGACGAGGAAGACGATGAGTACGAGGAGCAAGTTGAGCTGCAACGTAATGTCAGACCGGGCATGCATCGACGGACCTCTTCGGTGCCATCTCAGGACATGCCAACTATACCAAAGGTCAGAAAGTCGAATCCATCTGCAAGCCCGACCTACGATCGAGATATGGCACCGCAGAAAGCTGAGCGCGAAGAACCAGCTTCGGCTCCGGCAACATTGCAGAAATGTCGACAGCCATCAAGAGATCTGCCCGAGCCTAGCAAGACGCCTTCGCCGCCGAAACATTCTCGTCCTATTACCCTTGGCATCAAGACAGGCATGCTTCCATCCTTTACTCCTGCGTTCTTGAAGAAGAATCGACGACCGTCTTCTCCGCTCAAGCATGAGTACGAGCCGTCTACTGCTTCTGGTTCATTGTCGGAGAGCGAGTACTCGGATTTTAGCGATATAGATTCTCTTACATCAGAATCGGACCTGGAAGAAGATGTGGTATCACCGGGTGAGGCAGTCTCGGTTGTCGGAGACCTCACGGATTTCCATACCTTCCAGACGCGGCCGCTGAAAGTGTTTTCGCCGCCAATACAGCCACAGTCCCCGCCAGTGCAACCACAATCTGCGCAAGAACACTCTTTGACACCTTCTGAGTCGGCATCTCAAGGTCCGTACCGCTCAGTACCTCAGACTAATGTTGCACCAGCAAAGGTGATCGCTGGAATCTTTTGCTGGACGGATCACGGATCATGGGACAGTCTGCATCCTGAGGAGTGTCAGATCTTTGTCACGCCTGGTCTAATTGAGGCCTTTGATCTAGCGCAAGCAAACCAAGTCACACTCGCCGATGATGGATCCACGCCTTCATCGAAAGGAGTCAAACCACTAGTTGCGTTGGAGCTGACGCCTCTCGTACCTCTTCGACGCGGCACTGCTGTCGACATCTCTATTCGCTCACCTCCGACTGACAAGTCGCTCATCCGCACTGGTAACAACATCATGTTCCGATCCCGCAGTCCCGAGGAGACCGAGCGTCTCTACGCTCTACTCAACCGCGCTCGTATCGACAACCCGACATACATTGCCCTTCAGAATGCTCGTGGACCTGTCAATCAAAGCAACTGGGGTGAGGTCATGGAACGTCGCAGCAACCTTCGACCGACAGGCACTTCATGGTGGAATATCGGCTCCCGCAAAGCATCCACCTATCGATCAAACGGCACTCGGACAATGTCCGTCGCAGCCACAGAGTCCTCCGTCGGCACTATGAACACCGCTTTTTCTGCTCTCCGCCGCTTCAGTGGAGGCAGCCGCTTCTTCAACATCGGCAAGTCGACCATCCAATCTCGGGATGGTACTCGCAGCTCTTCCAATAGCGAGTCTCTTTCTTCCGGCGTCGCTACGCCTATACCAGTCATCGATCCACAATTGGGAACACCTCTTGGTATTCAAAATGCCAAGATGCGTCTGTATGTACGCGAAACGGCTGGGAAGTGGAAAGACCTCGGATCCGCCCGATTGATGATCATGTTGCCTCCCCGACCGGATGCAAGTGCTGTCCCGAACCCTAGAACAATGGGCATGGAGAAGAGAGTGATGGTGTATGGCAAGAGCAAGGGGGAACTGTTGCTTGACGTGACGCTTGGTGAGAGTGCTTTCGAGAGGATCGCGCGGACGGGTATCGCTGTGAGTGTATATCAAGAGAGTGAGCACATTGGTCCGGCGGGCGGAGTTTTGTTGGCAAAGACGACGGTCTACATGATCCAGATGAAGTCGGTGAGTTGCGTTGTCCTGAATTGGTATGATGTGCGACAGAAAGCTGACTTGATACTAGGAGCGCGATGCAGCATATACGTTTGGGTTGGTTGGGAAGTTGAGGTACTGAGCGAATGGCCGGAGAGTCCTGCACAGCACACGAAGAAATGATTTTCCTTTGTCGGAATAGCAGAGCGGGATAATAGAGGGAAATAATCGAGAGTGTGACGGTCTGCTGTATTGCGGGATTTAGCATGGTGTTCAGCTGGCGCTTTTCATAGGCTGTAGCACATATATACCCAAGCCTTGTGTTTCGTACATATGCTCACAACGGAGCAAAGTCCATGGCATCCACTATCCTTGCGTCTTCTTGATGAAAGCTAAGTAGTCTGGATCCTGAATCGAGACGTCAAGATCACCCGGAGCCGGCTGCTGAAATAGCTTCCAGGCTTCCTTTGCGATGTTCCTCGCCGTCGTCACCTTGGCTTCATCGGAGACTCTGCCTTCGACTACAATAGCAGCAGAGTGTACACCTTTCGGACCGTACTCCTTGTGTAGGCTGTGGGTGAGATTGTACTGCGCTGCTTTGCACGAGGCGAGGGAGAACTGCAGCATTCTCAGTTGTTTGTCTTGGGGTCTGGTTTGAAATGGAGAACTCTCACGAATTGTGGGAATGGATTCTTGTGCAGTCCATCGCTTGTCACGAGGAACGATGAGTGGAATCCCTTGATTTTGGCGGCTTCGACCAGCTTTGGCATCGCCCACTGAGATACCGTTAGCATGCTAACGACAGAGATCTGACATGCGAATGTCAGCGATGTCCAGAAAGGATGTTGAAGAAGAGACTCGCCATCAAATCTCTCTCGTACTCCTCATCACTCCACTCCGCCAACGGACTGGTTCCAACCCTGGCGGCATTGTACAGAACGCACTCCAACAAGCGACCTTTGAGCTTCGCATCCAGATCCTCGAGAGCCGACTTTACTTTCGCTCGGTCGGCCAGGTCTATCTCGATGGCTTCGCAGGCCGACTGAGGGGCTGCTGTCTTCACGAATGCTACATCTTCCTGCAGCCGAGCCGAGTCCCTCGAGAGGAGGTAGACTTCGTTGAAGCCTTGCTCGGCGAAGTAGGAGGCGACATTTCGTCCGATGCCAGGGCCCGAGCCGAAGACGACGAGGGCGCCGTGAGACGAGGACATGTCGCTGTTGTTGAGATGGTTCTTGGGTTGAAGTAATGTCGCAATGCGGTCTGCGAATTTCTGATGGTTCAAAGATGCGCGGGCGCTTACTTTGCTGATCGAGTAAGGTCAACCTCCGTTCCTGCGTTGCTGTCTTTGAGGCAAGGGGCAAAAGGGACTGGCTCGGAGAGGAGGAAGCCTGAAGGCTGGTTCGGAGAGGAGGAAGGCAAAACTAAAAGAAAATGCACTGATCTGAGACCAGTCAAAGGCAATCACTGAATCGACCAGCATGGTACTCGAAACCACAACCTTTGGTGTACTGACTGATGGCAGAAGCCAATCAAAGAGCCGAAAACCCTGGACCACTGTTAGACAATACTACCGGTCTAGGACATAGGGTTGGACGAACAACGCGCTACTTTTTGGTTGTCAGCATGAGAGTTGTTGGCTGGCTGCGCAGACTCGAAGAATCGTACCCATTGCGCCAACCGGCCAAGTTGCGAAGATGCTGTACGACACCCTGCGAATAATATGTCACGATCGAGATTTGTGGAATATATACTGATACAAACAGCCAGGCCGGGCTGAGCGTACAATGCATTATCATTTCGCAGCTTGCACTCTGCGCACGACGCTTGAATCCATCGCCATTAGCCTGATCAGATTCACACGTTCTCACGACTCCCTTGCATTAATTGTATAAACCTGCCTAGGGGCCGTCCGAGGATCTAGCGCTAAAGTCTCCCTAGCTTCACGCTAGTACGAAAGCAGATAGAAGAGAGGGCTAAGCTATACACGGGCTACGCTATACACACTTCTTTTCGAGAAACCCTCTATTATTACTACTACTTCAATAGTTAATATCGCTATAACTAGTAGTTATAAGAAGGTAGTTAATAGCTTAAATTTATTATATTAATTGTATCTATAAGCCCTAAATAGCTCGTAACTTCTACCTTAATATTATGCGTATTAGAGGCTAAGAGGATTTAGCTAGCTATGCACCCCCCTTCCGTAGTAAGGGCACCTTTAATACTACGATTAATACGTTATCTACTACTAGCTTCCTTCTATATTGTTTAGCTAGTAAGGCTTTATAAGTAGAGGCTCTAAGGTCGGTATTTAGCTATAAATTAGCCTTCTTCGTCTCTACTAACGAAGCCTTCTAAGCCCTCTTTTGCACCGCTATAGCTAGCTTATCTACTTTAGCTTATATCCGCTATTTAGCTCTTAGTTATTTATCTACCTTCTTCTTAATCGTAATAGCCTTCTTCTACTACTTCTCGGCTTCCTTTTTAGCCTCTTTAGCGGCTATTAGGTCTATACTAGCTTATAGTTTAGCCGGTTAATAGAACTAAGCTACTTGTCCGTATAGTATTACTAGTAATAGCTTACTATGTTGTCGCTTCTACTACTCGTGCTTAAACAAGCCTTATAAGCTATTGTTCTCGCTTTTAAGTAGCTAATTTTGCGTCTAGATATATATTAAGGTATTCGTAAGCTACTATATCGCCCTCTTCTCTTCCTCGTTCTCTAGCTTCTTTATTACGCTCTTTATTAGACGTCGTATAGCGCGATAGTCGTTAGAGATAATAGAGGTTTCTATATTCGTAGTAATCGGTCTAGTAGTACTCGGTCTTAAGTTATCGTCGTTATTATTAGTAGTACCTAGCCGAGAGCTATTACTAAAGTAGACGTGTTTACTCTTAGTTACCGGCTCTTTAAACTTCTTTAGTACTATCGAAGGATCTAGTAGATAAAAGCTAGTTATAAGGGTCCGAACCGAAGTTATATATAAAGGTCTAGATCCGAATATATAAAATTCTAAAGCTACCGAAAGGAAGATCTATCTACGATAGCGATACG
>JALRMM010000417.1:0-30547 GCA_026122155.1 Zymoseptoria crescenta
GTTTACGCGCTCTCTTTCGACTTAATATCGAATATTATTAACTACTTACAAACATTACTAACATTATTAACATTATTACCGTCCGGCGCATTCCTCTCCCAATACGACATAAAACTACGCACCCCGTACTACGATATACAAGATCTCTAGTCGACTAACTATAAACCTACTAGTGGAACAGCGTATAGTAACTAGTAAGTCTCGGATGCCGAGTTGTATAGCACTTGAAACTAAGCGAATACTAACTATATACTAGCTACCGAAGAGCTCCTAGTCGTACCGGACGACTATAGGGTTCCCGGGAATAGCGACACGTCCGATGCTAGTAGCGATACCGGCGACAACAACGACGATAGTAGGGGCGGTAGAGAAGAAGAATACGGAGGAGATGCTAAAGATAGTAGTAATAGCTCGGACAACGAGGAGGCGACTAGAGGAGACGGCGGAGACGGCGGCGGTAGTGATAATAATAGTAACGGTTCCGATTCTAAGTCCAGTTCTAAGTTTAGTTCGGACTCCTCCGACAATAATAAGAGTAGAGACGAAGAGACCGAGGACGAGGAGAATAACGAGGATAATAACGACGACCTCGTAGAGGGCCCATCGTAGCCGCGTCTACTAGACGTCGTATAGAACTAGCTTAATAGAACGCGTGCGGTTGGCACTTAGAGGAGGATAATTCATAAAGGCAATATAGATTGCTCTTAGTTAGTAATAACTAGATAGCCTTAATAGTAAACGAACACGGTTACGGTACTCGGCTGCTTCTAAATAGACTACATTTCGTTTCTACTATACTGGACATAAACTGCTAGTACTTACTAGGTTACGATGCGAGCCGTAGTAACTAGCATTCTAACTAAGATTTAAGTGGATACTATAATTAACGCATATCGAGTATAATACTCGGGAGGCACTTATATAACACTCGCAAAGTACTTAATATATTCGCGACCTTGCTATACTCGCTATTACTCGCGCGGTACTCGGTACCTACTCGAGCGGTACTCGGGCATATCGCTACCCTCGGGAGCACCTCGTAATTTCCAAGGATTCTGGATTTTTTTTTTCGTAACGTATATAGTTCTTATAATTGCTTCTCCGGTTTTGCAACGGAATAAAAGGTGTGTTAATTGTCCTACGATACCGATAGCGAGCTAACAAGTAGATAGAACGATAGTATATATAGTTACGCGTTATATTTTATCTTAGCTATAAGTTCGAAGTGCATCCTCGTAATGCAACTATATCGCAACCGCTAATAGTCTATAGTTTCCAATCCGCTTTAATAGCTCTCCTTCTTAGTAAGTCTTAGCTCCCATCCTATTGTAATAGAACTCCCGCATTATAATAGAACTCCCGTATTATAATAGAACTCCCGTATTATAATAGAACTCCCGTATTATAATAGAACTCCCGCATTATAATAGAACTCCCCTATTACAACACATTTCCGAACCAACGGTATATAGCTTCTTTTAGACGACCGCGTAGCCTCTACTAATGCTTTAGTATGTCTATTCTTCTATATGTCTAATACGCGTATAGTACTAACAACTGTTATAGGCTTCTTTAACGAACGGCATCGTTATAGTAGTACGTATATAGCAATCCTTACAATCTAATTCAACGCTAACAGACTTCTATCGCTAGGTACTACTCCGACGTCGCTAGCGACCGCGATAGCGACGATAACTTCGAAATCTCCGTCTCCTACTTCCGTACGTAAAGGGCTTCTCTTTATAAGCGAATGTACCGCTAATATTTACGTAGACTTGTTGCCGACTTTTTTAAAGGTATAGCTATCTTATTTAGATCGATAAAGTCCTTACTAACACTATACGTAGGCTTTATACTTATTCCCTAATACACTATCGACCTTTAGCAACTTACCGTTCCTAACTTTTACGGTATACCTTATATATACTGTTACCGCGACCTTCGCTAATAGTTCTCTTTAGACGCTCGATTCCACTACGCTCGATTCTACTAATACAAGCCTGTCCTCCTTTACGTATACGCTTACGATCTATACTCGGTATCGGCATCGGTATCGGTATTAGCGGAGGGCGCTAGGTAGTAGGGCGCTAGGCAGTAGGGCGCTAGTAGTAGGGCGCTAGTAGTAGGGCGCTAGTAGTAGGGTAGAGGGTAGAGGGTAGAGAGTAGAGGGTAGAGGGTAGAGGGTAGAGGGTAGAGGGTAGAGGGTAGAGAGTAGAGGGTAGAGGGCGGAGGGTAGTAGGCAGCGGGCGGCGGTAGTAGCTAGGTAGTACATTAATTAGTCCAGTATAGCCGTGAATCTAGTATAGCCGTAAATGTATATTAGTTGTAGAGTAGTGCAAGTAGCTAGTGTTGTCTAGTAGCAAAATCTATCTAGTAGTAAAATCCTCTAGTAGTAATGTCCGTCTAGTAGCAATATCTATCTAGTAGTAAAAATTATCTAGTAGCAAAAATTATCTAGTAGCAAAATCCGTCTAGTAGTAAAATCCGTCTAGTAGTAAAATCCGTCTAGTAGTAAAATCCGTCTAGTAGTAAAATCCGTCTAGTAGCAAAATCCGTCTAGTAGTAAAATTTCTCTAGTAGTAAAATTTCATTAGTAGTAAAATTTTATTAGTAGTAAACTTTAGTTAGTAGCTCGACGTTACCTTACAACTAATTACTAGCTCGACACCTCTTTGCAACTAATTACTAGCTCGGAAAATATTGCTACTATATTTTCAAATGCTGCATTAAGTCTAATATAAAAAACTTACTACTTAGAAAACTCTTCGGCTACCGATCCGCTAAAGAAGAGTTAAAACTAACCCGGTACCCTCGCTAAGGTAGTAAAAGCGTTTTCTACGTACTTAGGTAGAGATAGGTATAGGAAGCTAGTACTATAGCTAGCGCTAGTATAAAAGGGAATGTTAACGTTATTAAACCTTATTATAGTACTTCTATAAGATCCGTACTTAAAGCTTATAGGTGCCTTCTAGTACCTAGCCTCGGGCTTGGTCTTCTAGGTTAGCTTATTAGTACTCTCGTTCTTAGAACTAAGGATAGGGAAGTCGATCTTAATACTCGTAATATCGGCCTCGGTCTAGTTTCTATACGCGGGAAAGGGGTTCTTGTTAGCCTTAAGACCTAGGATAGGAGTTAACGGACTTCTTATAGGCATTTATACCACCTCCTTACTCGGCTTCACTTTACTAGAAGTAATATTCTTAGGGGTAATGTCGAGCGCTATACTAGATAGGGATAGAGACGGAATATCTTCCTTATTAGCGAGTTCTTCTTCTTCTTCCACTTCGCTACTACTAGTAAGATCGTTATGAATCTCTTTAACGTTAGAGATCTCGTATATAGAAGACGTTTTAGTAGACATTTTCTTATATGGAATCGTAGAAATTTCGTATAAAAATGTTCTACCTATAGGTATCTATATAGACCTACAACGTCTCTACGTTACTTATCCTATCTATATAGCGGTCTAAGTCTAGATATAATGTATCCTAGAGGAGTTAGTTCTAAGTATAATATAGATAAAAGCTTATATCTATCTATAACTCTCTATATCTCCGTATTTAGTAAGCTAGATAGTAGTATAAGCACCTTACGACCGTCTATATAAGAAATAGAGCCGACGTCGTATTCTTCTACTAAAATAATAGCTTTAAAGTATTAGGCTTAGTATAGCGATAGAAGAATAGTAGTAGTATACTAAGGATCGCGGATATAGGGATACTAATTCCGGCGCTATTAGTAACTTAAGGACGAGTCTAGCTAGTATTAATATTTATGGAGTAGGTTAGGCGTCCTAGATTAGTACGGATACCCTCGCATTTTCGATAGGTAGAAGAGGAGGGAGAAGAAAGAGCTCGGTCTAGATTCGGTAAATAGACTAGTACTATAGTATATATATATAACATCGAAATTTATCTATAGTATATAAAGTATAGTAGGCTTTACTAGCGATTACTTAGTATTATAGAGTATTAAAGTATTTAATATATCTAATTAAGGCGTCTCTACCTAGTATACCTATATTATCCGAGCCTATGTTATTTAAGGTATAGTAGTTTCTATAAAGCTATCTTAAAGTATCTAGACTACGACTCTTAATATTCCCCTAGTCTACGCCTAATACTTTTATATAAATCCTTCTATACTAGTATTAGCCTATAACTTTCTAATTAATAGAGGTATAATATAGTTATCGATATAGTTTACCTATACCCTACCTATTAGTAGAACTTAATACTATGTTTAAGTATAGAGCTTATAAGGTCGGTAGATAAAATATAGTCTTAGTCCTCTAGTAAGAAAGCCTTAATAGGTTCGGTATAATAAGCTTGGAATATAAATACCTAACTACCGTCTAGATCTTCCTATACTAGAATCTCCTTAAGCTTAGCTACGACGTTACTCCTAGCGTACTCGTATAGTAGATTAACTATAACGTCGTTACGTTCTAGGAATTTACGACTTACTATTACTCGGTCTAGAAGATTCTTCGGGTTATAGTAGTTAAATGTCTAGCTAGGGTAGACGTTATACTTAAATTTATCTATAAGTAGCTACGTACTATACTAGTAATAGAAGGTAGGAGTAAGTACTATAGTATAAGCTCTAGGAAAGAGGGTTAGTAATACGATAACTCCGTACGTAGGTACCTTAAATATATAGTAGTATATATAAAACGTAGTATTAGTAATATCTAGGCCTAGGCTTATAGAAAGCTTTAAGAGCTATCGATATACTACGAGTATATAAGGGGTAATATAGTTTAGTCTACTAAGGTAAGGTTGGAGTTTTATTTAGATATTTACGCTCGGTATTAGCGTACCTCTAACCGAACTAGAACTAGTACTAATATATATAGGGCGTTATCGACTTACTAGCGAATTACTAGTAAATTAAGCCATACTTTTATTTTATAGAACCTAGCTAAATTTAATAAACGATAGCTACGAACTAAGAGAAGATACGTACTATATCTTATATAACTAAAGAGTATTAAGTAAGTTATATAGAGTAATAGTATATATTAGACGGATTAGTATTAAAGTATCTAGATATACTATAAAGGTTGCTCTATAGTCTACTAACTTCCTAGTACTCTATATAATATTACTAGCCTATATTCTAATTGCCTCGTCTTATACTATATTACTAGCTTACTTAATATACCGGAGGTTTTAATACTACTAAGGAAGCTTTATATAACTCTAATTATCTACTCGCGGAGGGCCCCTAAATGTTTATAAGTATTATATAACGAGACTAGGGAAATAGATTTAACTAACTTTCTTACTAGAAGAAGTAGAAATAGTAGTTAGTATTTAGCGAGTAGTCGAGTACGATCTTAAGAAGCTAAAGTAGAATACTATCTAGCGGCTTATCCACGAACTAGATAAACTATAGGTAGTTACCTATCTTAGCTAATAGCTATAAGACTTAGGTAGTAAGCTTAGTACCTTCTTAGACGCGAAAGTCGGGGTAATAGAGGACTATAGTACTAAGAGTAGAGTTATAGCGACCAACAAAGGCGAGGTAAAGAGATATAGTCGATACTAATATTTAGAATAGTATACTATACTATAGTTAGATTATACGAAATAGTATATATAGGCGGTATATACCTTTATAAGCTATAAGAGGTTCGGATATATTAGTATATACGTTAGTGCTACTATAGAAGAGTTGTTATAGTAATAGTTATAATATTTAGAGGAGGGTAGTTTATAAAAGGTCGGTAGTTAAGCTAATAGTAGAACAAACGGACTAGCTAATAAAAAGAGATATCGTTATACGTAAATAGTATATATAAGTATATAAGTAGATAGTTAACAATAATCGCTACTACTAGGTAACTTAAGCGCCTTTAGAGATATATAGGATAAGTTAACGTAGCTAGTATCGATTTATTTAGTATAGGTAAAGTCGGATTATCTAATTTGCTAGTATTAGGTAGATTAGCTCCGATTTATAACTACTATAATAAAATATAATAGAGAGGGAGAGATATAACTATAGGTCGCTATATTAGGTTAGTAACGCTTAGTTTAGGTTATTCGAGATATACTAAATCGTAATAAGAACGCTTATAATAGCTACCTTAGCTAATACCTCCTCTAATCGAGTTTCGATAGCTACCTTTAAGTCCTCTTATCCCGTCTACTAAGTAACGCTTCTATATATATAGTTTTACTAATCGAGAAGCGACGTTAGTACGCTATATAAGGTTATATATACTCTATATATATACTAGCTAGACTGTTTAAAGTCGTAGATAAATAATCTATATATCCTATCTAAAGCAAATCCTAAGGGCGTCCTTAAGTATTATTCTTCGTAACGAATTTATATATTCTAGTAGGAAGTAGAGCACGACGTTACAATCTAGGAAGTCTTCTATAGCTCTAGCAACAACGTTAATAATATTAGTAGCTCGTAGCCTAAAGAGTATTAGAGAGTAGTAAACGCTAATAATATCGATAGTATCTAGCATATTGTCCTATTCTCTTAGATAATACGTAATAATACTAGTATAGTAAATATAGATACGATTATACGCGCGGGTATATTATAACTCTTAGGTCGAGTTAGGTAGAAGATAGCGAAGTATAGTAGCTAGTAGTTATAGAGTAAGAGAAGCTATAGGTATATTAGTATATATCTATCGACTACGGATAGGACTATACGAACCTATTAATACTAGGAATAAGCGACGGCCGAAGTTATATCGCTATTAAAGGTAATTAAATTAGGCTGAAATTAAGAACCTAATAACGAAGAAGGGGATATATAAACGCTATAAATAACGTATAGAAGATAATATTATTAGTCTACTAGCTATAAGAGAGGTCTACGGAGGATAGTAAGTTAGAGTCTACGAAACGTTAGTATCTTACGAGGACTATAGTAATATATATATATACCTAGCGGAGTATAATAGGGGTTTCTCCGTTCTAAGTAGGATATTAAATAATAGAGCGCTATCTTAGTAACTATAGTCGGCTAAAGTACCGAAGGCTATAGAGTATATAATAAAGTTATAGTACTTAATACTAATATTATACTTCTCGTATAAGAAGTAGTAAAGCTTATAGGTAACCTTAAATATATTACTTCTATAGAAGCGAAGCTTAATATTAGTGTCGAGCTACTCTTTATAGTACGCTATAAACGCCTTAACAATACCGTAAGGATAACTATTATTAAAGACATATACGGGTTTAGTAGTAAACTTAAACTTAATAGTAAATGTACCTATTAGTCGATTAGCTTAATATATTACTACGCTAAGTACTATAATAGTACTACTAGGAGTATATTTAAAGGTATATATATAGCGCATTATATACGCTTACGTACTAATAGTAATGTCTATTAATAGAGCTAGATATATTCTTCGAAGAGGATATAACCTAAAGACGGAGGTAATATTAATACTAAGGAGGTATAGTTATTAGATTAACCTTTCTAGGAACCTTTTTAAAATGTTATATATATATTAGATAAATATAGAACTATCGATAACTACCTATAACCGGCTTAATCTTAACGTAGTAGTAATTATACATAGCGTAGATACTTATAAATACTAAAATATAAATTAATCGATAGCTTATTACTAGTATAGGATATAGAATAAATAAGTCGGTGCTATTTAAAGTTATAACCCTAAGGTAAGTCTAACAACCCTAAGGTAAGTCTAATAACCCTAAGGTAAGTCTAAGACGTCTACTTTAGGAAATATTAGGGGTAAATTTAGGAGCTTAAGTTAACGTTAACTTAGTAGCGAGTTAAAAGCTTATAATTAAAACTAGAAATTCTATAGTATCCGATTACTATATACGAATTACCGAACATGTTCTCTAAGTAGCGACTTAGTAACCCTAAGTAGTACTAATAGGCTACTTAGGAGATAGTAGTAAGGTCGTCGTAAAGGATAGTACCCTAGGTCTATATATACGTAATAGTAAACCTTAGAAGGTCGGTACGTATTTAAAAACAATATACTCTACTACTTCTAGTTAGTATATACTATTCTTCTCCGACGACTTACTAACATCCTTTTAGTATACTAGCTAGAGATAGTAGTATATCTAACCTAATATAATATATAATAGTACGTATAATTATTTATAGATATAATAGAGACCTTATATTCCTATAGGTAATAGTATCCGAATACCCTAAGGAAGGTCGTAAGAAGAAGCATCTACTAAAACTATTAAGCTAGTTACTCTCGAGGACCCTAACCTCTTCGTCTTTATTAGCTATAACGTAGGTAGCTAAGTAGTATTCGGAAATTCCTACTTATTTATTATTATTATTAGTAAAGCAATCCCGTAAGCCGACTATAATAACTCTAACCTTATTACTAGACTCGTTCGATACGAGGTATTCTACTTCTAGGTCTTTAAAGAGGTTGTAGTCCCGGTCTCTATCTATAAGGTCCTTAGATTAAGAACTAGATAGCGATCTATACTATACTAAGAAGAGGAGTAGGATACGTTATAGACTAATGTCGTATATATATATATAGTAAACGCTAATAGGTTGTTCGATAGATCGATAAAGAGCACTCGTAGCTAGTAGCCTACTCTCGAGAGCCTAGTAAGCTACCTATAAAGTCTAGTAACGGTAAAGGCTAATACGATAGTAACGAATATAGTAGTAACGACAACGATATCGATTTAGCTAGTACCGGCGAAGGAGATAGCGAGCTCGAGTATTAGTTTACTAAGACTACTAAGGGGGAGAAGAACTAGGTACCTCTACCTAGTATACCTTTTTATAACGCTTTCTATAATACGTATGTTTAGCTATAGGTAATATATACTACTAGTATAAAAGGATGTCTAAGTATAAGTCCTATATATATAAAAGATTAGGTTAATACCTCTACTAGGCGGTACTAGAAGGAAGTATAAGAATAATACTATAAACGGGATAAGGAAGTCGAGCTTCTAAGGCGACTATCTAAAGAGGCTATCTAGATAGTAAGTCTATATAGCTACCTACCCCAACTACGCTAACTAGGTAGATACGAGAATTACTCTACTAGTTTCGTAGTAAGATTACGAAATAGGTCCGTACCTATATACTCTCAATTCCTAGTACACTAGTTAAAGCTAGTAGTAGAGAGCGTATACGTAAGTAGGCGGCTACGTAAATAAAGCTAGAAGAGCTAATATTTAAATATAAGAACGGAGAACTAGTAAGTCGCTACTATCGTCTAATTCGACTCGACTAACTAGAAAGTCTAAACGATACTAGTTAGATAGTATCGTCGGCGCGGTAAGGCATATATTCTTCTAGTATAAAGGTCTTAGCGTTCGATTAGATATAGCCGGCCTTTTTAAAAAAGTTATATACTATTTATACTAATTAGTATATACACCTATATATACGTATTCTACTCGATCTAGTCGACTCTAATAATAGCTCGTAATTTAGATAGTACCGTTCGGTACCCTACTATTAAACTAGGATATCTCTATAGAATTTTTAAGTTCAAGCTACGTAAATAGGACTCTTAGATATAGAAGCAATAGAATACTATTCTAGAGTACGTTATATTAAAAGTACGTAAGGAGCTTCCTCGACCCTACGAAGATAGCCTTTCTAGTAATATTAGCTAGTTCGCCTATACTATAGATAGTATACCGACTATAGAGGATATAGACTTCGACGTAGATAATAATAGTAACGATAAGGGTAATACTATAGATAATACTAGAGGTATACGAAGTAGCCCGCCTACCTACCTAGGTAGGCTTATAACTAGGCCTATAACTACGAAGGATATAACGCTAATTAGAGATAGTACGTACGGTACGAGCGAGGTTAGCGACGATAGTAACGAAGGCCTAGTGGATACGTCTAGTAGTCTAATAGCGGGTAAGGAGTAAGAAGGGGAAGATACTAGAAAAGCGGACTTATTATTTACGTAAGTATACTAGCGCCGAGTCGTAATAGAGCTAACGTCCTCGATAGTCGTATAGTACTAAGTAGTACTAGTACTAGTAGTCCGATAGCGGATAAAGAGTAATAAGGGAAGGATACTAGAGAAGTAGACGTATTATTTACGTAAGTATACTAGTACTAAATTATGCTAGAGCTAATACTCTCGATAGTCGCGCTAGTCTAAGTAGTAATAAACTATAGGCTCTAAATAAGCGTAGAGAAACTTAAGAGTATAATAAGTAAGGCGGTATAGAGGATAGCGAGGACGAAATTTAGGAACCGGAGGAGGATAAAGAGTAAGTTATAGTAAGACAATATAACTACGTACTAACCGGGATATAATAGTAGATATAACGGCCAGTGTGGTAAGGGCTATTCCGCTTCTTAATCGAGTAGTAATAATAGAAGGTATAGTAAACTATTAGCCCTACTAACATTAACTTTATCTAATACTCTCGTAGCTATAACAACTATATCTCCCTATAGGGCGACTAAATAGACCCCGATGCTACTAAGTAGGTAGTTCTAGAGTAGATAGTCCAACGAGTAATCGGAAGGCTAACGGAAGAGCTTATATAGTAGTATACTTTATAGGAGAAGTCGAAGTAAAGGGAGAATAAAGAGTAGAACGTTCTATAGTAAGATAAGGCGTTAAGTAAAGGACTATAGAAAAGGACGTATTAGGACGAGTTTAGAACATTAAGCTAAAGGAGGATAAGAAGGCTTTATATCGAGCTATCCGGGTTTAACAATAAGTAGTAGATACTATATAGCACTAATATAAGTATATAAATCCGACTATACCTATAGATACTAGTTAACGTAAAACTAGCTAGATACTACGACTAAGGTAGCTAATATAGACTTTATATTACCTACTATAGAGTAAACGCTATATAGCGCTCGGTTATAGTTAAGCCGTAGGTAACTACTAGTAAACTCGAATTATAGTAGTCGCTAGTAAAACGTCTACGTAGTAAGTCGATAGTAACTTAACGCTAAATTACTAAAGAGTAGTTACTAGTAAAACGTCTATATAGTAAGTCGATAGTAACTTAATACCGAATTACTAAAGAGTAGTCGCTAGTAAAACGTCTACGTATTAAGTCGGTAGTAACTTAATACTAAACTAACGAGTAGCTATAGCTATAAAATAAGAAGAAAAGAGCGATAAACTTATAGGAAACAAACTTATATAATAAGGGCTTTACGATAGCATTTCGTAAATATTATAAGTAGAAACGGAGTAATTTTCCTAGACTTTACGAGGTATAAGCAAGGCGCGAGCGAGGTACTTAGGGATATATGTTTTATATAAGGCGTATAAGGTAGGCGAGGTAAGTAAGGTACTTACTAGCCTCGTATTTTAGATTTTCGTAATAGTTACGGTTACTACTAGCCTACTAATCGCTCCGTAGGCTACGAGGTAGAGGTCTAGAGTTCTCTTAATTCTTCTTCTCGAAGTAGTTCTTCTTATCTAGCCTACTCGGCGCTTAAGAGTTAGTAGTAGCTCTCTTACTAGCCGAAGCTTCTATACTTTTAATCCGAGTAGCTAGGCTAACTAATTCCTACCTAGTAGTAGGGATAGTGTAATACTTAATAATAGTGTCTCGTAACGCTAGCGATAGCTTTATAAGTAGGTAGCGGATCTTCTACGCCTCCGTATAGTTACCTAGCTAATCTTCTAAAATAGTTAGCTTTATTATAAACTTCTAGACGGTCTAGTTATCCGCTTAATAAGCCTTCTTATATTCTAAGGTAACGTCTAGTATACGGTTTACTAGATCTCTAACTACGTTCTATATAAAGGTACGAAAGTCGTCGAAAGTTATATAACGAACATCTACTATACTATAGTTCTAGTACTACTTCTCTTACGGGTCTCCTACGAGGTATATTACCCTATATAGGATCTTCTCCCTCTCTATTAAGTATATATCTACTAAGAGCTTAAAGATAAGTTCGAGCTCGTAGAGGAACTATCGACTCTTAGTAATACTCTCTTCCTTAAAGTTCCTTAGCTCTTTTAATTTTAGACGCGAGGCTAGGCCCCTCGTAGATAGTACTCCGGCGCTTAGTAGGCTAGACGTAGACTCGGGAGTCCCGACGCTATCCTAACTAAGCTATTAACGATAATATTCGATAGAGTCTACTATAGCGATAGAGCCGTTATCTCCTACTCCTAGAGTACTTCCGTCTAGCAGTTCTATAGCGGCTATATAACGTAACTCCTATACGCGGACGCGAGCGTTACGTAAGTAAAGCGCCGCCGAAAGCCTTACTACTTCCTAATCTAGCTTATTAATCTCTATCTCTATATTAGGAACCGATATAGTTAATTAATTAGATAGTACTATCGACTCTTATCGTTCGCTTATAGCTCGCTAAGGAGGAGTATATAGCTCGCTAGTAGGTATCTTATCCGCTATTAGGTTCTATAGACTACGGGCTCTTAGAGAAGAATTAGAATTATAAGAAGTATAAAGATATTATAGTATATAGAACGCTAGCTAGTAATCCTACTAGTAATAAAACTAATTCTTACTATTATTAAGTTATATATACGTGCCTCCTAATATACGACTATATATTACGTAAGCGGCATTCGCTACTACGCTCGGCGTCGTATTATCTAACGACCTTACCTAAGGTCTAGAGCTAGGCTATACCTTAGCTTTCCCTAATACTAGTACTCGTCGCCGCTACTAAATATACTATCTCGATAAAGGTAGGCGTAGAAGTCCTTCTTAATGCTATTAATATTATTACTAGTATCGACGGATCTCTTAATAGCGTTAAGAACGCGATAAAGTATACCCTTCTCTTTATCCTCGCTCTTTAGTTTAACATACTATAGATTAAGCTAGTAAGTAGTATAGTAGTCGTCGATAAACTAATAATTCGTTCGCTCGGTAATACTAGTAATAGTAGCTCTAGTAGTATATAACTACTAAATGTTTATATCGCTATAGATAACTAAGTAAAGTAGCACGGTTATCGTCTTCTACTAGCTTATTAGTTTGGCCTATATTACGAGCTATCGCGGTACGACCTTCTCTATTATAGCATTATTTAACTACGCCGCGACGACCTATATATAAATTAGCTAGAGAATCTTAATAACCTCGTCCACGTTACTCTAGTATCCGCGGTTATTAATAATAGTAACTATCTTAGCTTTTAGTCTATACTTAGTATTATCGACTAGAGATATTAGTACTACCTTAGAGCGCCTTAAAGACTTAAAGAGGTTAAGGATAGATACCTATCGAGTGTCGCCTCTAAGTAAGATAGTATAGATCTTACTATAGAGTTACTATTAATGCCTCCGGAGTAGCACTCTTATCGCCTTCTTATATAAGAAGCTAGTCGCGATTACCTATAATTTATTATAGACCGCCTTGAACTAAGGTAGCTTAAAGATATTACGGATAAGTAGATTAATACTATAAGCGTTATACGGCGTATAGATAATATGCCGTATATCTATATTAGCCTTAATTATAGTAAAGATAGATAACTATATTGCGTACGTATCGAATATAATAGAGCTAAGTTTATAAAGGTTGCCGCCGTAGAGGTCTCTAAGGAAGTTTTTAAGCTATTTAAACTTAGTATCTACCTTCTTATTAGTGTCCTTTATAGTATACGTACCGATAGTATAGTAACCTATTAAGTCTATATATAATATAGTCGTAACGCTATCCTTATTACTATTTATACTACTATCGACTTATATGTCTATACTATTGCTCGCTACGATACTCCTCTTTACCCTATCTAATATGCTATTATAGGCGTTGTTAAGTAGGCTCGTACGGATCTACTTCTTATATAGTAGGTTATAGTTCGGTTAAAGGGCATAAAGGTAGTTATAAACGGCCGGATACTAGAAGAACGTAAAAGGAAGGTTAGCCTCGTAGACTATCTATGCTACTAACTAATCTAATGTCTTACCTATCGTAGTATCTACTATTAATAGAGCGAAGGGGATAATAGCCTAACTAGTAGTAGCTATAGCGTTCTTTAACTTACGTTGTTTATACGCCTTTAAGTAATTCTTAGTACGAATCTTACTATAGATAAACTTATAATAGTAGAATTTATATATCGCTAATAGCTTCTCTTAGTCTAGCCTTACTTAAAGGTAGAAGTTAAGAGTTAAGTTGCTTAAGGTTGTTCTCGGTATAATTATTAGTATTATTAGTGTTATTAATTATATTATTAAAAAAGGAGAGAGTCTTAATATATAGACTTTACCTTCTAATCCGCGCTAAGCTTAGATCCTTAAGTGTTAATAATAACTTCCGAAGTCTATAATATATAAAGTACTAGATAGATTCTATTCGTTTTTAATTTAGCTAAAAGGTATTATTTAGTACTTTCTAAAAAACCTCCTTTCGAAATAATATATAGAGGTTTAAATATATAGTAGTGTTATATAGTTTCTAGCTTCCTTATATATATGAAGAAGCTCGAACTTTGAAATTATACTCTATTATCGAAGCTTCTCTAATACTAGAAACTATAATAACTCTTATACTACTAGAGGGATCGAGTTTATTCTTTTCCTAGTAATATATACTCGTTTATATCTATAATCTAATTAAAAAAGTATATAGGAATCTATACTAGTATAAGTTCCCTTATAGCTTCTTTAATATAGTAAGCTATAGAGTTAGGGTTAAAGGACGGATTTTACGACTTTTTTACCCTAGTTTTGAAAAAACATAGGCGTAATAGGAAGTATAGAATCCTTAATTTTCTCGAACATAGATAAAAGGACGAAGGATAGATTTAGTAGTAGATATCTTTTAGTACGTACTAGGTTATATTAAGACTATCTACCTAATTCGTTACTATATAGGGCGAATTCGACGTTAAAGCTATAATATTAGCGCTAGTCCTAATTAATTACCCTTCGGCTTTATCTTTCTACTATAAACTTCAAAAACTTTAATTATTAATAATAACATTAATATCCACGCTATAATTACGAAACCGATACTATTAAAACGTATACTCTAAGCTTATTACGTATATACTAAAATTTCTTTACCTATAACGCCGCGCGCGCTAACCTCCGGCGGTACCTATAGTAGGCTAGTAATAAAGCGTAAAATCGTTACGAACGTAACGTACGGAATATACTAAAAACTAGCTAATATCCTATACGTTACTAACGTATACGTTATTTATACCTTAAAGGTATAGAGGTCGATCCCTAGTATCCGGTCCGGTATATCCACTCTAGTCGCCTACTTATTAAGTGCTCGATTAACCTAAAGCTATATAGCCTTAGTACGACTATCCTAACGCTCTATATAGAATTAACTAGAATACTATAGTTGTTTAATAATTAAGAGTAGGCTAAGATATCCTATAGGTAAGTACTACTAATCGAATGTTACCGTTCCTTGAACTAATTCTCTTTAGGAAGTAGTATACTTATCTTACGTTAATTAAATAGTTTAACCGTTATATCTAACTAAGCGCTACCGCTATCGCCGAGCTTCTCTACTATATTACCTTAACCGCGATTATAGCCGCCGGACTACCTTATATTTAGGCCGAGGACCTACTCGATTTCGACTATATCTAGCTTAAGATAATAGGGAGCGTAGTCCTAAACGCGGCAATATACATAGGGATTAGTAGGGTAATATAGGAGATTATAATATAGGCGTATACGCTAATAGAGCGTCTATACGAGTAGGCTAGGAGAGGTAGCGCAATAGAAGAAGTAAAGGTAAGATAGCTCGGGGACGCGGTATATAGACGGTATAAGATTATAGAGAGACCGAGTCGGACTCGTATCTATATACCTCCTCGTAGATAGTACTAGTAATAATATTAGATATAATATTAATAAAGAGGTGAAGTATAAACATAGATAGTATTTAAGTAAGGAACTAGCTATAATATATCGTTGGAATCGGTTAGAACGTCCCTAGTAGAACCTTTATATAGTCCCGTATCCAATCGTACTCTAAAGCGCTTATACCGAGCTACGGCCGTAGCTTATAGCGCAATAACTAAGATATCCTATAACTACAACGTCTCCTCGAGATAGTTAACCGCTTTCTTTATTCTCTTACTCGTATTAGGAATATAAATCGTTACTAATACCTCGTTATTAGTAATAGTTAGTAATAGTATTAGTAACGTTAGTATCGTTAAAGGTAACCATTAGTAACAAAATACGTAACTTTTAGCGCCTACGGGTATAGCTAGTAGCTAGTACGTAATATTAAACTTACTTTAGCGTATTAAACATTAAAGGGCGAAGGATTATATTAAAGGGTTAAAGATGTATTTAAAGGGTTGCGCTTTATATAATTAGTCGGATTTAATTACTAGCGCATATTAAGTAAATAGAATAACTCCGTTAGTCTAAGTATAGCGTAGCGGTAGACCTCGGTAGTAAGGCTCGGTAGTAAGGCTCGGTAGTAAGGCTCGGTAGTAAGGCTTAGTAGTAAGGCTCGGTAGTAAGGCTCGGTAGTAGGAGTAAACCTCTACCCTTTAATGTTTAATAAGTTGAGGAACTATTTAATAAGTTGAGGAACTATTTAAAGGGTTAATGTCGCTAGTGCGAGTTACCTAACTATATAATTGTTGGTACTATTTAATAAGCTAATAAGAAACCCCTTCTAATAGCGGTAATTAACTAGAATCGATACGTCTACGCTTCTAGCTACTTCCGGCTCGCTCTATTAACGCCTCCGACGGCGTAGCGGCTATATTAATGTGCTAGTTTATAGTAACGTTGCCTAAGCTAGTGTTAGTAATCGGCTATAGCATCTACGAGGTATAGTTAGCGCTACGTATATCTATTATTTAGTTATATCTCGGTAGGATTCTAATAGGGTAGTCCACTAGTCTCTATATTAGCCGCATTAGAGAGTAATATAAGAACTATAAGTCGTTCGTCTATTAAGAGTCGTTCGGATCGTCTAGTTATAGCTAGTATAGCCAACATTCTTAGTTACGCTATAGGCTACTATGTTATTCCTATAGCTACTATTATCCTTACGGTAGTTGTCCTTACGATAGTAGTCCTTACGGCGGTTGTCCTTACTACGGTTGTCCTTGCTACGGGTATCTATGTTATAGTAGTGTTAGCGATAGAGTTACCTACTAGCGTAGCTGCTCCTAGTATCGTTAAGCTATTAGTATTAGATATAGGAGACGTAGCCTTATTATACCGGGCCCGTCGTAGTATAGATATATATATATATAGACTACTACGTCTTATACATCGCTACGAGCTCCTCCTATCGAATAGTATAGTCCACGGAGTACTACGTATTAGGCTTATTAGGCTCGTCGTCCGGAAGCTCGTCGTTCGGATTATCGTCGTCGTTACGTAGAGAAGTACTCTATTAATCCTCTAGATCTTCTACCTTAATAAGAGGCATCTATATAAAGGACACCGGCGGTACGACTAGCGCCTTTTCGTATATACGAATAACATCGTTATTCTCTCTCTTAAGTACCGCTAGCTCCTACTTACGCCACTCCTTTAGTGTTAGTATAGTATTGCGCTTAATCGCCCTTAGCTCCGCCTACCGTTTCTTACGTCGCTCCTTAACCTACTACTGGCGCCTAAGTGCCTTGGAGTTTATAAAGATATATATTAGCTTATTGGTCTTAGCGATACTAAGGCGGGTACGGTACTCGTCCTAGATAAAGTTTATAGTAGAAAAAGACCGCTCTAAGGGCATAGAGTTGGCCGGTATATAGTATAGTCGTAATGCTAGCTTCGCGAGCTCTAGGGCGTAAGGTCGGGCAATATCCTAGTATACGAGCTAATCCCCTACTTCGAGTAATGCTTATAAGTCCTTATAGCTAGCATGGAATATGCCCTAGCGACACTTGAATACTACGAACTAGCTATAAAATGCTACGAAGCTCGCGGCTAGAACGTGGGCCTTAAAGAATCTCCTTAGTATTAACGCCTATTCGGTAGTAAAGGTATCTATAGTACCTTAACTAGTATCGAGGTTAAGAGCGTATGCTACCTAGTAGATAGGTATTATCTAAATGCCCATCCTCCTATCTAGTATAGCTACTAACTCCTTCTCTATATAAGGTAGCCCTAGGTTTAGTATGCCCTCTCTTATCTATAGCTAGTAGGGTATTACCTAACCGATAGTGGAGCGATTAGCCTCGCTTATTACCTACTATTTATTTATAACCTATAGGACCGAGTGGAGCTCCTTAAGCTAGGCCTAGAACCGTAGGTCTATAATAATCGTAATAGCCTTTATACCGCTCTTAGTCTTCTTACCCTTATTGTTCCTAAACAACCGATCTAATGTCCGTACGGCCTCTCGAAGGATAGTACCTATAAGGACGAGGGAGTCGACGGTAGCGAACTATGTCCCCTACCTTGTTATATATACGACCGTAAATGCCTTAATAACCCTCTCTTTAGCGTCTACTTAACTACCGAGCCTATCCTCTACGAGCTATTTAAGGATAGCTATAGACTTCTTCGACTTCTTTAGTTAGCTAATAATATAGTTAGCGTCCGTAAGGGTAGCGGTAAGCGTTAGTATACTATCTAGGCTATAGATGTCCTTAATAGCTAACTAAATACTATGGGAGTTATAGAAGACCGTGAATACGTAGGCCGTACGAGGATTATCTATAAGGCGCTTTATAACATTCCTTATTACCGTATAGGTGTCGAGTGCTAGCGAGTTCTATACCGAAAGGTTACCGTAGTAGTAAGACTTAGCGAGTCCGATAATATCCTTAGTAAGATTTACACCGTTAGCATCCTTATCCTTTATATCTACCGCCTTAAGGTAGAACGCCTATCCGTTACTTAGATTCGTATAGAAGTTTACTATTCGTTTTCTAGACTTAGAGTCTAATTCGTTAGCTGTAAAGTTGTAGTATGCCTCCTTTAGCTAGATATCCTCGACTCTTCTATTAAACTCCTCGTATACTATATCGAGTAGGCTCTCGCCGACTATAAACTAAGAGGGAGGCTTATAGCTATAATCGAAGCTCTTCTATAATACCTCCGTCTACTCTAGGTAGTCTATAGGATCGACTATATTAAATAGTAAGCCGCTATAGTGGATTGCCTTCGCGATAAGGTAGTCTCGTTCCTTAAATCCACCCTATTTATACGGGGTCCTTTTCTATAGTAGTCGTATCTATAAATCTATCGAATGCTATATAGACTCCTCCTACTCTATAATAAACGCTTTATACGCCTTATACTTGGCAAGGTAAGACTTCTTACGTATAGCGCTACTAGAAGGCACTTTATAGCTCTTATAATAGTTATAGTTCGACATAGCGCCCTTTAAGTCGGATTCGTAGGGTATAAACTCGCGCGATACGTTATATACTAGAGGCGCTATTAAGGATATAGGCGAGGGCGTAGCGTAGTAGAGTAGTAGAGTAGTAGAGCAGTAGAGTAGTAGAGTAGTAGAAGGCGAGGGTGTAGAGGGTAATTGTATATAATATCGTATAAGGAACGTAGAACGCGATATAAAATTAAGGTTTAATGTTATATAATATCCTGAACCCTTCAAATTGGGGGCCGATATTAAAGGGTTTAAGATACATTAAAGGGTTAATGTTGTAGTTAGCTAACTATACGATTGTTGCTACTATTTAATAAGCTAATAAGGAAGCCTTAGAGATAGCGGTAATAGACTCGGAGTGTTAATTAAAGGGCTAAGGATAAATTAACGGGTTAAGGTCGGATTTAACAAGTTGAGGTTATATAATTACTAGTATCCTTAGCATTTCCGACTTTATATGTTGCTCCCTAATTTACTAATTACTGGAATAACGTATAGTATAGGGATAGTAGGCTTAGGCTAGTATAGTCGTTCTTATTTAGTATCTAAAATAAAGCTAATTATTATAAGGCGCGTTTAGCTTTACGTACTAGTTATACTTAGTATAGCTACTAAGCGGCTACTTAGTATAAGGAGTAGCCGTACGGCCTTCGGCGTAGTTACGGCGGTAGCGCTAATACGTAGGAGTCTTAATATTACTATATTTAGTAATACGGTTAGCGGACGAGAACTTCTTCTTTACTACTAGGCTCGCTACCTCCTATAATACGTCCTCGACCACGAACGGCCTATCTATAGTACGCTCGATCTCCTTATAGCGCGAGCGACTACCCTTCTTCTTTACCTCCTCTACCTCCTCTAATATAGTATACCGACTACCTAACCTACTAACCGATCTACTACCTACTACCGAACCCCCCTTTACCTTTACCTTTACCCCGGCTAACGCCTCTCTCTCCTTCTTCTTCTCCTTCCCTACGTTCCCTCCTATTCTCTCTATAATCTCTTAGCCCGTAGGTAGTAGCTTGTATCCGTTCTTAGAGCCGTCCTCTTCGGTAATAGGTTAAGAAGAGGGTTAGCGGGTAGGTAGTAGTAGTAGTAGTAGTAGCCTAAAGTTATAGAGGGCGGCGGCGGGAGTAGGAGTAGCTAGAGGTAGTATACTAGCGAGGAAGCGAGGGTTAGCTATAAGGGCTAGAGCATTACGGCGGCGGTTAGTAGCGAGGCGGGTAGCGTAGAGATTAAGGTAGTAGTGGAGGCGAGCATACTTATTACGAGTACTAGAGGTATTAGTATCGCGGACGGAGGAGGTAAAGGCGTAGAGCGCCTAGATTACTAGTATACGAGATATAATAGCGGCGGCGGAGGTAGTAGTACGGACGACGAGTAGGGGAAAAAAAAAATTAGTAGGCCTTAGTATTCTTTAAAAAGGGAGAAAAAAACTTCCGAGGGCCTTATAACTACTACTACTACTATAGTCGTATAAGCTATTACTAAAGAAAGAAGGAAAAGAGAAGACGAAGGACTAAGGGATTCGTCTAATATATATACTAGTAAGTTATAACCTCGACAATACGAAGGAAAGCCTATAATAGCGTAGAAGTAAAGGATGTAGCTAAAACACTATAATAGTAGCTAATTACTAGCATTATAACGAACGTACGATAATAGATACGAGGTAAATAGATACTAGCTGGATTAAAGGGCTAAGGATAGTATTAAAGGGCTAAGGATTAGTTTAAAGGGCTAAGGATAATATTTAAAGGGTTGAAGATGCTCTAATTAGCTATAAACGAGCCTTATTAGTTCTAAGCGATTACCGCTATCTTCGAGCCTTCCTTATTAGCTTATTAAATAGTAGTAACAATCGTATAGTTAGGTAACCAAGGATCGACTTTATCTACTACTACTATACGCTATATCCGATACCTCTAGATACTCTATTTACTACTTTATCTACTACTCTATCTACCGCTTTATCTACTACTTTATCTACTACTATATCCGCTACTTTATCTACCGCTCTATCGACTACTCTATCGACTACCTTACCTTCGACCGCTCTACCTTCGACCGCTCTACCTTCGATTACTCTACCTTAGTAGCTATCTACGTCGTTACTTCCGTTCGCCGAGGCTACTACTACTTCCGTCTATATACTACCCCTTCTATAACCCTAGCCGAAGAAATACTACATTATATAGTAGTTAGATTCTTGGTTTTATATCTAGTATCCAGCTAAATAGCTTAGTCGGTTAGTAGGTAAATAATTATATATATCCTTTTATAGCTTTCTAATCTCTATAACGAAATACTAGTAATATATACTACATAAATAATACCTACTTCTTTTTTACCCTTCTTACGCAATTAGAAGGTCCGGTATTTAAGCTATATCCTTTTACCGAGCCTAAAAAGGTATTGCTTCTACTTCTATGTCCTTAATGTATCCTTAACGTATTAATATTAAAGAGTGAAGGTTCCTTTTAAAGGGTTAGGGTTAGGGTTTAGGTAGACTATTAAGCATTAAAGACGACATTGCTAGGTAATACTAGCTCTATATCGCCCTCTAGTCGATAATTCCAAGCCTTAAGGAGTACTAGGTATTAATTCGAGGGAGGGGAAGTAATAGTCGGTACCTAAACGACGAATACCTCGTCGTTAAGCCGTTTTAACGATATTAGTAGTAAATACTATTGGATTACAGTTAGTGTTTAGTACTAGAGCGGAGTAAGGAGTAAAAAGTCGCCTAGCGGTTAGAGGGCATTCGACTACTTTAACCCGTTAAAAGGGAACCTTTACCCTTTAATATTAATAGGTTAAGGATATATTTTAAGGGTAGAGGTTATTTCTTAGCGTTTTAATATATAACTTTTATAGCTAAATCGATACTAATAACACTAACCAACGATAATAGCTCTACTACTATACGCTCGGAGGTTACGAGAAGCTACTATAACCCTTTAATACACGTTCTTAACGCCTTAATTTATCCGTAACCCTTTAAATCGGACTACGGCCGTCGCTATTGCTACTCGGGGGTGCGAGGTGAAGTCCAAAATCGCGTTACGTAGTATTAGTAACGCGTTACTAATACCTTTTTATTAGTAACGTTGCTATTATCGATACTAACGTTAGTAACAACATCCCTAGCTCGTATACGATGTCTACGTAGAGTTGAATACTACCTCTACCGCGAGAACCTTAACTAATATATAGGGTCGGCTAGAGTCGTACGCCTCGCCGAAAGCCTACGTCGCCTCTAGAGCGTAATCGAGGGCCGACATCGTATTATCCAAGTACTCGGTTACGATTAGTCGCGATGCCTACCTATTACTATTAATACTAGCCTATCGATTTCCCTTCTCTACCGCGACCTACTATTATATAATCCTAATCTCCTACTCTAGCTTATAACGGGCGCCCGCGCCTAGATACCCTACCTTTTCCTAAGTCCGCTAATACGTAGCCGCTCGCTCGACTACTCCTCGAAGCTCTACCTATACGTAAAGCTTTATAGTATCGCTAACTCCTCGCTTTTCTCCTACTAGATATATAGACTCCTCCGCGATATATACTACTAGAGTCGAAAACTTCAAGCTATACGCCGCCGTAAGAACCGCCTACTATTCGACTATTAGGCCGGACAAGCTTCGATCGAACTAATCTACCGCGCCGCCTAAGCTAGGAACTATTTTCCCAAGCTCTTAAAGGTCTTAGCGAATGTCCTTAATCGTGTCGAAGGTAGGGCCAATCGTAGTGTCTATATAGATAACCGGTAGGGTATAGTTAAGCGACCGAGCGCTACCTTTCGAGTCGGATAGCTAAGTTAATAAGGTATTACGACCTTGGAAGATTAAGTAGCTTCCGATAAGTAGAAGGTAGAGGCCGAACTTCCATCCTCCTATAATCTTACGGGCGACTGCTACGATCTTCTTACATAGATAGTAGGCTCCTATAGACAAAGTAAGCTCTAACAATATGTTAATAAGAAGCTAAAGAATAGACCCGAGGAGGAGGACGATTTCGCCGGCAATAAGGACCCTAAAGAGGTACGAAAAGATCTCTCGTATGTCCTTTATCGCGTAGGTAAGAAAGTAGTAGGTATATAAGGGCGGGTAGTAAGGGCACGCTCTTCTAACCTTTTAGGTTAGCGAATAAACGCGAGCTATACGTTACTATCCTAGCGTTATACCTTAGCGTCTCTACCGCTCTCGCGGCTTAGTTCTACCTATTCTATCTTCCTATGCTATTTATCTATTAGAAGTCGCTAGATCCGACATCTGTTTAATCTCCGAGTAGAAACTTCTATTGCTCTATCCAATCCCCGTAGAACTCTTCTAAAACCCTAGCTATAGCGGAAGATACCTACTTTACCGATTACTTCGACGCGGAGACTAGCGAGATCGAAATCGGCACCTACTTATACGAGCCGTCGTATATAGTTATCGTAACACTCCGATTCCTACGCGATATCCTCGTCTCTTACGAGGAGCTTAATCCTATCCGTTAGTCCGAAGTTACTATAGTGGATAAGCTACGAGGTTAGATCTAATAAGCTAGGAGGGATAATGTAAGGAAGAAGGATCTTAATAGGCTCCTCCGCCTACTTTCGGCTCGCTATTAAGTAGACCTAGCCTCGTCTCCGACAACACCTATTAGCATTCTCGTTCCTACGAACTCTCTAAAAGGAGATGGATCGTTAGGCCCTCCGGCTATCGCGGAGGATAAGACTAGCGACTTTCCCGATTTCCTTAACGACTACGCTTCTAAATTAGCTAATTACTCCGGGTAGGAAGATAAGGATAGCTTTACGGAGGATCGTTAGGACTCTCGGTTAGTCTTAGAAGATAGAGAAATTAAGTTAGTCACCGACTAGACCCGTAAGCTTATACTAAGGCCCGCTAGACTAATAAACGCATCGGCGAGCGCGGCTATAGCCGACGGTTTCCTTCCGATCTTCTTTTATAATAGCGACGACAAGAGGTTAACGCTCTTTAACATAGTTTACATTAGTAGGACTACCTTATTCTATACTAGGGCTATCGCTATAATTAACGCCGGCGCCCTCTTTAGCGCCTTTTAACGCCGTGACGGTCTAGCGATATAGAGTGTTCTTCTCGATACGTTCGGCCCTCTACTTCCACCTCCCCTCCTTAGTACGGCTCGTAATCTCTAGGAGGCTATAGGAGTCGCTATTACCGCGCTAGTAGCGCCGAGCCCCGAACGCTATACTCTCTAGGCCCCGACCTCTATTAAGAGTAATGCTACATAGCGCTTAAGGGCAGCTATAGCTCGCGAGGTCGTACCGTACGGAAATGGAGCTCGGCGAGTTAGTGGGAGCGATAATAGAGACCTATTTACGGTAATTAAAGAGCAAGGTGGTCCCGCTAGTAAGGGTATAGGTTAGGGTCGCATAAACGGCACGGAGAAAGATAGCGGCGATAGTAAGAGTAAGGGCAAGGGTAAGGGCAATAGTACGGACACTTCTAGCAAAGCGAAGGGTAGCGGTAAGGCTAAGGGGTTTATAGGCTAAAGGCCAAGCGGCGGATAAGTAGATTGCTATTAGGATACGAATAAGTCTAGCTAGATTTATGTCTCCTTAGGGAACATTAATGTAAGTCTCGGGCTTCTAAACTTCCTACTACTATATACGTCGATGCTCCTAGCCTCGCTACGACTTACGTAATAAAGCTGCTTACGCTATCGATACATGCTTTTTCGTAAAGGCTACTAACGCTAGAGGGATAGGTAAAGACGCGATAGTAAATAGGTTAATAGTCCTAAACGCTAACCGCACCCTCGTCTTTAGAGGATTAGAGATTCTTATAATCTCTTTTATATAGTCTGAAAGTACAAACTCTTAAGATATCTTCCCTTCGCTCCCTCTCCGCTACAATTTACGCTACGCCTTCTCCTTCTTAGATCCCGCTTCGCCTAACTACTCGGCTCGGCGGAGGTAATTCCTAATCTCGTTATCTTTGCTCCCCGTCTTCTTCTCCCGCTTAAGTATTACCGGGTTAAAGTTATTAAGGTCCGTATAGTTAACGATCTTAAGGATAGACATTATGTCCTCTAAGGTCTATATAACCTCGGAGTTAAGCGTAGTATTATAGCCTAAAAAGCTCTTCTTTACCTTAGCTAGGCTAACGATATCGGGATCCAACTCTAACGTCGATCTAGATAATCCGCGGAGGGCTAGCGCTATCCTAGCGGCCTAGACGATCGCTTTAAATCTACGGCGAATTAAGAGGCTCGTATTGGAGGGGCTACTATATCTACGCCGACGTCGAGTGCCAGCTTTACGAGTCGATTCGAACTTATACTACGGATGCGTTCCATAGGTAAGAAGCCCCGGAGTAGTAATAGACCTATATCTTCTAGTAAGGCGTAATTGCTATAGCGCTTCTAACGGAGAAGGTAGGTACTATCGAGGAGGAACATAGGATACTTATCTTCGGATCGAAAGCCGCATTAGAAGTAGTAGCTTAGAATTGTCGATTCGCGAGATCGAGGTAGAGGCCCGCGGGAAAGCTCGCTCGGTTCTAGAGTAGGGGCCGGGTCGGTAGTAGACTCCGCTTATAGACTCTTTCCTATTATAGGCTACGCGGCATCCTAGCTTAAGGACTAGACTATGTTTAAGTTCGCTGTTATAATAGCGGTTATAGTAGCTTAAGTCTTCTCTAGTAGCTTAACTCGTAGCGCGGACCGGAATAGCTTAACTAGCTCGTCGACGGTATACGGATTTCGGTAAACATCGTCTCCGTCTAGCTTATACTCCGTTAACTCGCTATTAAGGACGCTAGTTATCTTACGTAGCTCCAGCTCGTCCGTTAAGCAACTTAGTAGCTTATACGCCTAGAAGAACTCGAGCTAACGTTGGACGAACCTCGCGATAGCCCTCTAACGAGGCCCTAGACGCTTTACTAGAGAAGTAACGCTATTCCCTATAAAGCTATTACGCGCTATAAGCGTACTACCCTCCTCTCGATATAATATACGGCTTTGCCGCATAGTTGGAGTTAGCGCTACGGCGGTCTACTATAGTATAACCTCGCGGTAAAATCGTAATACTTCTTTAACTATAAGGACGATTATACGTCCGTTAGGACGAGTACGGATATATTTATTTAAATGTTCGGCGATCTCGGCTATATCGAAGATACTCTCTAGATAGTGTAGTCGGCTAGAGTCCCGAAGTCGGCGAATCTTCGTATTTACCTACTCCTAGATTACGCTATCGTACCTACCTTAGCTATTATTATAGCGTTACATCCGTCTGGAAGTCGAGGGTACTATAATGTAGAGAGTAGGTGTTTAGAGGACTTAGCAGCGATAGGGACATTGCGTATTAGTAATTTGATGCTAATAGCTTTAAGAGCGCATCGGGAACCGAATCGAATATACTTCTAGAAGCTTCCTACAAATTCGCGTTCCCGACTAGCTAAGTATTAAGGAATTACTTACGTAATTTTGCGCCCTATAGATACGGTCGGTTATCGACGAGAGTATATGTCGCAACTCGATAACACGAGGAACATGTCGGAAGAGTATTAAGTATATACCGGAGTCGACGTAGAACGTTGGATATAGATCCTCTTTTATACGGCTATAAATCGTATAAGCGAGCTAGATATACTACTCGTTAGCGTCTCCCGGTTTAGCGCTAAGAGAGAGTAGCCTACGGACACATTTAATACCTACTAATTCGTAGTCGGCATATAGAGAGGTACGGGCCTTTTCCTAACATCGGCTACCGGAGACCTAATATACATCGTAAATCGGAGCCTAGTATCTTCTAAATCGTCCCTCGCGGGCCGACGGTAGTATAGATGTAGAAGAGTGTAATGCTAACGGACTAAGTAAAGAGGTTCCCCTAGAAGCGCTAGCTTAGTATAGTATAGGACTATAGGTAGGTAGTATAGTACTAGCACTAGCGCTATATCGTTAAGGCGGCATCGTTGCTATCCTTGAAGCGGAAAAGGAAGTTACTATCTTGCGTAACTAATAGCCCCCAGGTCGATTAGTAAGTGCTTCGTCCAGGTTTTCTACTATGAGGCCGTAATCTCTTATAATCTAGACCCGGCATTTAACCAAATTGTGCGTCCGCTAGAGATGCGGAAATTTTGTGTTATACTTAATAGTTATCCTAGCGATGCTCTATCGTGTTCGATCCTTAGTAAGATAAAATAGGAGAAGGGACTTATTAGCCTCCTACGGCATCGTACCTATATATCCGCCGCCTATATAGTAGCGCTCTTTTCGCTTACTATTAACGAGGTCGTATAAGAATTCTTTCTACTCTACCTTAGACGGTCGATACGGTAGCGGACGTATTTAGCCCGGCTATATACTTTTCCGTGCCCTAGTCTACTCCGACTCGGATAGGCGAGTTCTAGTCCGTACTCGGCTTGGTTTTAGCTATAAGGTCTTCCGCGCTTGCGACTATTATACTTAATATTAGGTTTACGCCGTATTATCTTACTAGAGGTTATACTAATATCCTTCCTTACCTATAAGCGCTATAGGCTTTCGTAGACTAGCGAAATAGTCCGAGTTAGTTCCTTATAATAAAGACTACGACAACTTACGTTTCTTTAACTATAATATCTACTGCCTCTCCTACGCCCTCCGGCGTTACGCTTACTATTACCGAAGGGTCTATAACTCTTCGATTTGTTGCCGAGCCTCTTACTATTCCTCCGACTCCTCTAGTACTTCTTTATGCTCTCGTCGTTTCTTAAGTCGGCGTTAAGAACGTAGTACTCCCTCGATCTACTTCGTCTATACTCGAGGATTAATAGTAGTCGTATACTTATCGTCCGTATCGTAATCCGCTCTAGATATATATAGATCGATCGTTAGGGATATACTTTATAGATTATCGTCCTTATCCTCGCTACTAGGAACGAACGTATCCGCCCTATACTACGTTTTATACTATTCCGAGAGGTCGAATTCCGTATCGGAACTATTATTACTAGAGAGTAGATCGCTACTATTACTACTACTACTACTATTACCGTAGATGCTCGTACTTAAATCGTCGTCGAAGCTACTCTACTATACGATATCTTCGCTCTACTCCTTATCTTCGTCTTCGTCTTCGGTATATATAGTCTCTACGGCGGCTCTAGTGATGTTGTCGTTAGACGCTTTATCCCCTTTATTGGAAATTAATCGAACATTCACTTCACTTCGATTACGTAAGCGATTACGTAGGGACTAACGTAAGCTAACATCTTATGGAACGTTCTAGATATAGAAGTTATATATATAAATAGCCGCTCGTTTTCCCTTTAATAGTCAAGCAATTAAGACTCGTTTTTCTAATAGTTATAAGCCCGGAAGTAGCGTAATACTAAAGCTATACATCTTAGAACACCCCCGAATATTCGAGAACCCTCTAATCCCCAGATTTCGAAAGCCTACTAGTCCGAAAGCGGACTTCGTAACCCTGGATTCGAATTCGAGCCTAAACCTAAACGGGCAGTTTTCCATAAACCTAAATTCGAACGTTACCTCCTAACTAAACCTCTAGGTATCTAACCTAAAATTCGACAACATCGATTCGACGCACAACTACGTAACGCTATAACGCCGTATAAGGACGAAAACTTCCGGTCTAGGAGAACAAGACCGCGCGAATCCAGCCGTGTTAAAATCGTAACGATCCGATCGATACTCGCGAAGATATTCGACACCGAACATAACGGACCTTACTAACGATAAGGTCTCCTCCCGAATCCCCGAGCTATCTAAGGACAATTGGCTCGAATAGAGCGATCTTCTTAAAGACGTTCTCGAGTCTAAAGGACTACTTAGCGTCGTATAGGATGGCATCCCGTCTAGAGCTATAGAGAGCGAAAAAGTAGAGTTAAAGAAGAACGACGCTAAAGCTCGAGCTCTTATAAAGATAGTAGTAGGATATAGCTACCGTATATATCTTCTCGGGCTTACTACGGCTCGGGAATGTATATAGAAGCTAAAGGCAGTCTACGAAACGACTAGTAAGGAGCGAGTATAATTAATTCTTTCGAACTTCTTCGGAATGAAGTTTATAACGTCTATTAACACTACGGCGTCTAAAGTTACGACTATATAGAACCAAGTACGGATTCTTAGCGCTAACGAAGTACCCTCCGACTCGATTAAGAAGACTATACTCTAAAGACGCTTGGAGAAGAGTATAAGTCTATAGTTTTTACCCTAAAGGCTACTAGCCTTTCGAAGCTTTCCTACGACGATATCGTTAATCGTCTTAAGGAACCGAGTACGTACTTGAAGTAGAAATAGAAGAAGTCCTCGCCCGAGTAACTACGTCGAGCTACTAGTCGAACCGATCGAAACAATCGATAGAATCTAAGGCTAAGCCGAAATCGAAGAAAGATAAAGAGTACTTCTATTATAAGAAGCGAGTGTTATATAGTATAAATAGGACCTCGTTGTTACTATTATCGTCGCTATTAAGGTAAAGGAACAACCTAAACCCTAACCCTACTACGATAGACAAGCGATAACGTTTATAATAATAACATCCTTAGTTAAGAGATATCTAAGGGAAAGAATAAGTATACTCGTACGCTGTTCGCTACTTATTCGTACTCGATAAGGCTCTCTATCTCCTCGAATTGTATATACTATTAACGTAGATAACGCTATAGAACGCTAGCGCGTCTAGCCTCTAAGTCCGATATATTAATAGCCTATCTCTCTCGACTAGTAATACGCCTACTAAACTACTATAACTACGTCTTATAGAGTACTAGCTAAGGACGTACCTCGTAGTCCTTAAATTGCTCGAACTTACTAGTTAATATACGCTAAGCCTATGCTACCTTATTAAGCTACTTCTATAGCGCTACGACCTACTATTCTAGAGTAGTTATTAGGTAACTAATTAGAGGCGGAGCCTCGAAGGTACGGTAGCCCTTATTAGAGTTAGTAAGAGCATAAATATATATAGAATAGGCGGCGAAGGCATCGAGAAGCCCTTTATACGGTAGCGTATATACTACGCTTCTTCTAATAACTAGACGGTATAGGCGATGTTAGTATTGTTTGTTTTTGTTTGTTTGTTCCATTTACGTCCTATAGGAGTCTATGACTATGTAGGACGGCTATCTTGCGACGGTAGTCTTTCTATGTACAATCGTTGTTCTCTATATCTTTCGACCTTAGGGAAAATTCCCGTGCCTAGGGTAATAGCAAGCTTATACCTAAGGACTTAAAACAAAAGCAAATAAAGGAAAATAAAAGAATGTTAGCTA